>LUCH01005197.1:8126-35975 GCA_013368495.1 Paragonimus heterotremus | reverse complement strand
CCACGAATACTCGAAATACAAATAATTCCACACTACATCGGTCGCCTTGCAGTATAAACGAAGTCTGCTGCATACAACGGAGTGGATAGGCAAAACCTTGTCTTTGCTGACCTCTGCATCACTCTCTCATCAAAGTTAACACTGAGACCATTCGCGATACCTGTTTCTAATAACTGGTGCACAGGTCCCACAATAGATACTGCTGATCATAGTAACACTGTGTCGGTAAGTCTCCAGCCTCACGCATTCCTCGTCCCTTGCTCTGAACTAGAATATCAGCTGTTATGCCTTTAACGCCCACACTCTAAAACCGCTGACCATAAAGTGCGTTCCATTCAGGAGATCGACCTAAACTTTGAGAATTGCTTGAACACAAAAGTATGACGACAAAATGTGTGAACATACTGCCGGTGTTCTATTTCTATACCTCATCTCAGACTACTGCTAACGGTGAACCGACTGACAGTTTCAGCACCAGAAGTGGAATATCTCAAGGCCGCTATCTTCCATCACTTTTTTGGTTTCGTCACAGGTGAAACGGTAGTGGAATGTCTGCTTCACTTACAGGGTACCGATGTGAGTCTCCTAATGGGCGACAGACTGACTGATGGTGCTTATACTGAAGACACAATGTTGTTATTTAACCACTTTAAAACGGCATGTCCAATGCCAAACGCCCTTTCGTGCTCTGCCAAACATTTCGGAATACGCCATGCAGCCTCAAAATGTAAAGCGCTTCTGTAAGGTTGCTGTGGTTACATAGGTTTAGTGTTAGATAATGAAGCCATGGAGGTTGTTTACCAGTTTGTGTAACTGCGAAGCAGCATCAGTTGTGGCGGCGGTGTAGAGAATGAAATAGTGACGCGTACCCCTGAGGTTAGAGTGATGTTCCCCAACCTGAGACACCAATCGCGACAGAAAGGTATCTCTCTGAAGCTTAATGGTGGCGTATGCAAGACGACAGTAAGGGCTGTAGTACTTTACGGCAGCGAAACCTGGCCTCTCATAATAGAGTACGTGAACCGTCTTCAGGTATTTGACCACCGACGCCTGCATCCGAACGCTCGTATCGGGTGGCACCAGAGATTAGGCAACGAGGAGATTAAGAAGCGGGTGTTCGGCATTGATTGTCAAACGAGTTCATTTATTCAGTCACTACATTTGCACATACTTAGATGGTTAGGCCATCTACTGAGAATGTCAGCTAGTCGTCTGCCACACCCATAACTCTATGCAAGCGCCGCGGCCGACTGGCGTAACATGTGATGAGGACAGATGGTGACCTGACGTGGACAAATGAAGTCGTTCACGAAGGAGTTGGTCACTGTAGATCGGGTTCGTCTCCCGGGCTGGGGCCCTCATGACTCGCTGAGTCGATGGCTTGAGACGTTAGGTGAGATGGCAGCTAACCGAGCTCAGTGGTGTGAATGTTGTCGTTGTTTGGCCGAGTTGTCTGTGAAGTGGGGACATTCAATGATGCGGTGCAATGAAAACCGTAAGGAAGCTGTCTTTGCTGATGACGTCTCAATTTCACTTTTAACTCGTTTGTGGTTTTGCAGGGTGTAGACATGCTGAAGTTAAATGCTCAGATATAGAAGGAACTATGTTTACTAATTAGGCCCCACCCCCTTCTCTTTATATTCCTTTTTTCATCTTGTACAAGGTTTACATTTTTATAACGGTTCTGTAACAGTTAAGCACCAGTGAAATCCTCTGGCGTATTGCTGGTGTATAATGATGTTGGTGAAGATGGCCGAGCTTTCATTAATCTATGAACCTTCCTCGAATTATTCCTTGATGGAAATTCTGGAAAGCCTTTTATTAATTAATGTGTATTTACCGTTCATCAACTAATATTTTTTCGTTAGTTTGCCTCAACCTGCTTTCAAACGAAGACTACCACTCATGTTTTAATTCCAAAAAGGGTAGAAGTGCTTTGTTCACTTACCTCTCTTTGGTCGACAAACGCATTGCACTCCTGTGAAGAAAATAATCAAGCTGGTGAATTGTGGATTAGGGTGTTCACGACTGTCTCTCAGTTGCCCATATATTTGAATAGTATATGATAACATTTACCAATCACTTTCAATGTGAAGGACAATGGCTTGTTATATGATGGAATACATTTTGTCCTAGTTTGCCTTAAAACGACAGTATTTAGTAATTCGGCAGCTTTCCAAGCTTGGCATTTTGGTTACAAACGATACATCACCGAACGAGTCAGCACAATCAGTGCTAGGTATTTCATTGCGGATGTTTGATCAGGGAGGTAGAATGATGGACATCTGATTCTGGTTACAAATATACGTTGATAGTTTGATCCCACTTCGGGTTGTCTGCTTCGCGTTACTTTTGAACCTTTAACCTGGAACCCAGCTGTTTACTTTCTACATTTTTGAAGTTTTCACCCAGAATCTAACTGGTCACTTCCGGTTATTGTTAAACTCCGACTTAGTATCTGATTGGTTGATCCCTGTCCTCCGACTGGGTGAGTCGCTTCTTCTTTTTTGGACTTCAATCCATTCGGCAATTCATTACCCATCTCTGACCACCTGGCCGTCCCGTTCAAGTTGCTTTGTTCAGGCGTGCCGATGTTTAAGTATGACGCTTTTTACACTTACGTAAGTCTGGTTCGCACTGATGCACACATTTAGCCTTGAAAAATCAAATCTTTACGCCGCATGTGCCCTACAAGTTGAGCAGGGATACAATAAAACTCTCGTGTATCCATGACGTGTTGGCTCATAAAATAACAGCACATTTGCAATCAAACTTCCGGACCGGTGGGCAGACATTAAACGGACAGTTTTATTCAGCATCTGCTGGGTAGATTAATTTAAAATCAGTGGGGGGCGTGCTTTCTACTCACAGATGGGCAATGCTTACCGTAAGTTTGATATGAGATTTAACTTGAATATCACAACAGTCTTTCTTTTTATGCACAAAACACCCATAGTGCGACACCCATGACAGTTTCGATAAATGACACAGCTATCTGATCGATTCAGTCCATTTACCTTATCAGTTCTAAAACAATGGATATATAATTGAGAGGCTACCTGGATGTCGATGTTTTATGATGTCATTTTATCGCTGCTCATAATGCCGCTCTCCTTAAGGAAAGCTCGGGTACTTTTCAGTGAGCCCGAAGTTATATTTTCGAAAACATATTTTCCACATTATCTGCTAGTAGCCTGATTATGTCATTATATTTCGCAGATGGCCCTGTATGATAGTCCATTTCATGAATTACTGTGAGGTTTCATCAAAACAATTGGTTTTGTGTAATGGACACCTAATGTGAAATCTTCGATCTTTTCAAACTTGTGGTTTGGTTACTTGAATAAACAGCGGCCACATTCGTGAAATTGATGTTCCTTTGTAGATCATAGTGAAAGTTCTTGCTTTTCTTAGGCAGGTCTGCCAACGAAAAGTTGCACCGGCTAAAATTAAACAAGCATTTTGCTTCCAAATCCACCATCCAACTAATTCAGTTCGACTGAACAATCTATCATATATGGTCACTCTATTTAAGTTCACCAGTAGAACATTTGCAAGCTACATTTAGCTCATTGTATAAATTGGTTGTTTACAGCATGACTATATTTTATCATACAAGCGTACTTTTTCTAACTTTGACCTGGCTGGTATATGGTGTACACTCGCCACGCTAAGCGGGGCAAGTATACTAACCACAGCGGCATTATCCTTAAGTTAGTCCTATGCAAACACAGACGGACATCTTTGTGTCTTTCCATCAACGCCCCACAAATTGACAACAGTGTCTTGTTTCGCGTCCAAACCAGGAATTGTTCGATAGGTCGAATCGTCTACCTCATTGCAAGCTTTCACTTCTTATCTCTATCTGTCCATTCTTCTCTCGAATGCGAGCGTACGCCACCCCTCCCCAGAAATAGGTGCAGCTATCACAGTGTGCAATCTTCCACGAAGACGTTGTGCAATGCATAACGATAAATCAACGATAGCAATTGGTCAAAGCAAGGTTCGATCGTAGTGCCACAGCTTCGATCGATAGAAGTAAGTAATTAAAGCTTGATACTGAAAGGGTTAAAAGGGAATTATAATCATACACTATGACATTTATACTCGACCGATTGGTTCCGAGCAGTTAAGTAGGTCGTAACAACGAGAGTGAGCTAGACTCCAAAAAGGCTTAGGGAAGTGCCACTCAAGCAAAGTATCATTATAGGCCATTGGCTAATCATGCAACTATCAACCTCACAAGATAGGACAAAAACACCTGAGTCAGGGTTCAAATAATTACAAACACAAGGAGGATGAAATATACACCGGTAAACACCTGATATGGACAATGTTAGGTTGGGTTTTCACTCTTCTGAACATGAAAAGTCGATAAACACGGTCAAAACATCCAAACATTGCCTAACGGTGTCCGTAGAATGAAGGTCCCACTCAGCTCTAGTTGCCCGACGTAACTAGCTTCCTTGTCGGCAGACCTTCAACCCAAAAATACCAGATCTAGCGCACAACACCAAACTCAGAGAAACCACAATGTAGCGAAAACTCTCATTACTTGAGCTCCTTGAGTGTCCAACGTTAAGCAACAGCTATAAGCACACACCGTCAACCATGACACATACCTCGCACTCACACTGCGGACCAGTCATCGACTGCACCCATCCTGATTATGTCAAACCATCCTCCAGGAAGCATGGATGTCGTCTTATTTCGCCAGACTTCGTCTTCAATATAGCAGTTCCCAATAAGCCGACTTCATCAGCAACACGACAATTCATCACATCTAAGAGCCAAGCATTTCTTGACAGCAGATCCGAATTTATCAGTGCAACATCTCCAGGTCAGTGGTTGTGTTCTTTATGTAGCTGTTTTGGTCGCGCATGTAGAAGAGGTTTCCGTGGTAATAACTATGGTCGTACGGAGTCAACGAGCTTGGTAGCGTACATCTCCTGGTGATTGTGTTGTTCGGTGTGGAAAAATTCGGAACAAAACCATATGTTCATGAATCACGCTGAATGCCTACTGTCAGTCCAAGTGGTAGGGATTTATCTCGGAGTTCACTCAATGAATCGGCACGTCTTGAGAAAAGGACGATGTTCAACACTCCTCTACTGCCTCTGATCCACCATCTCAACCGAAACTCCCATTTCATAAGCAGATCATAAACTTGTTTTACGAAGCGCTCAGCGACATCCACTTCTTGCACTGACATGAGACAGTCGTCGGCGTAGAAGTCATCTTTTACTGTTCTCTTTGGTACAGCGTCATGAAGGTGGCAATAGTTGACGATTGTTTTGCTTAAGGTGACGTCACTGTAGAAGGGAGATGGTGTAGGTCTTAATGGATGCGTTTTCGTTCGATGTTTGGTAAGGTGCGCAGTCAAATGACTATCCACCTAAAAGAATAAACGGAACTCTCAATGATCGGGGGACAAGCATTATAGTGCCCTGACCACATTAACGTTTACTAAGCAGCGGGTAGAAACACTTAAAAGGAAAAGATTAGAATTGATCTCGACAGTTTTCCTTGCTGAGTTCCAGAAAGCAGTGCTCTGTTTCTTCTCTGAATATAAGGTGATGTACGCGTATCGCTGCTCTTAGAATAAGTAGTTTTTAAGAAGCGAACATCTAGTCATCGTTACCCGTTTGTTGGAACTTCGAACTGTTGTTTCAGAGGGCCTCCATCGGTCGACAAAGTGTGCCTTGATGGATAAAGACGTTAACGTGGCTGGTGGGCTGACAACAAGGTTGTTTAGGACTTTATGACGGGAGATTTTTCTCTGAATGTCAGTTCACGGTATGCCCTCACTTTGAATCATACTCTCAAACTTGTAATCTCCAACCATAAAATATAACCACCAGATTGATAAACCTCAAGTTAGGGCTACTTGGCTTGTGTTGCTGTATTTTTCGATTCGTTACGCAGGAGAATTCCCCTAAGTAGGTCAATTTTCCACGTGCTAACAACAGACTAAGAGTCATCATACTTTGGATTCTATATGTTACATCAGCTATCGTATCTCCTGAGGCACAATTTTAGGCTTATTACAAACCTTTGTGTCTGAAGATATTTGTTGAACCTGCGACAACAGCTCAGTCACCCCATCTAGGACACCCGTCTGAAATTTTTGTAGCATACCAATCGGTATCTGACTGCCTCACAGTTTGATGCACATTTTTGTGAAGACAACACAAGTCTCCGTTTCGCGTGAACTTCTGGACAAATCTGAAGTAGTGGGTAACTTCAAATCTTATTTTTAACAATCACGTTCTTTTTAGCGATGCTTGTGTCAGGTCTGATTGTCGTGTAGGTAATACAGTTTCTCATTCTGTGAGCTAATCAAACCTCGCCATATTATTGTTTGTATTCCCATGATCCTTAAATTTAGCCGCTTACTCCTTAATCCATGCTCTTCTATCACAATCCAACTCACATTCAAATGAACATGGATATCCCATGCATTTACAGGCATTTTGAATTATAATGTCTTCATTATTATAATGTCTAAATTAAGATCACGAAAGTAGACAAGTTTAGGGCCTTATCAGACTCAATTTTTAATCGGTAGCGATGTTCGACCACTTCATCCACTGTTACTTATTCTGTTTAAATTTACCGTGAACGAAATCCGCCAGATAGAAAATGAACCCTGAATACTCGCTCCTAGAACTATCAGGTCTTCCTTTTTTTACTAGCAAATGTGACTTTTCTGTTCACGATCGATGGAAGAGTTGTGTTTGCTCATACCGTTGTCTGTTTTATTCCAAAGATACGTTGAATAATTCTTGTTGTGGTTTCATACACAAGCTGCCATAAATATTTCAGTAGTACTGTTAGCAGTCATAATTTAAAGGTCCACATGTTTTTAGCAACATGTACCGCCTGTGGAGATAATTAAAAAAAGATAGACTTTAGGCATGAAAGCAAACTTTTCGGCTTCCTTGAGCTCACCACAGCTACGTCATCACGAAGCCTGACCAACTCGAGCTGAGTACACGCGCCTCTTATCAATCTCTGACATTCGTTGTTTGCTTACAATCATACATTTCAGTGACCGAACTCTTTTTTCCAACAAAGACTGTAACTTCGTTATTCTGGGCAAGTTTGCATGTAAACTGACCAATTTCCATCTACTTCTCATGGCTTAGATGTACACTGTGCAAACTGACCAATCGATTAACGTGTTAAAAGTTGGCCACGAAACACTGGAACGGATGGTGGCTAGACAACGTTTACGACAAAGGCATTGAGCAACCGGTATTGGATTTCTCTCGCTACGATTAAACGTACCATTGTAATTGGGGACCAGCAGGTCCCGATCACTTATGTTGAGAAACAATCTCAGGTGTGTTACAAGCATTGTTTTTCATGTTAATCTGTACTATATCTAAGCCAGCCTTTGCTACTGTGCTAATTGTGTTTACGTCTATTGAGGCCCGCGTGATTAGATGCTTTACTCGCTTGCTTCAAGTAGGTGAGTCGCTTCCGCAAAATACATTTCATCCCCTCAATATTTCGATCAGAACACATAATCAAGCGGCCAACTTGCAAAACATGACAGCAGAAAATGAGAAGAAGGTTACAACAAACATTAATATAATTCAATCGTAACTAATGGATGTTCCCAATATATTTATCAATAAGATAATGTCGTAAGTAAGTGAAAAAATACTAACCATCTGTAGATGTCTACTACGTTTCTGTAGTAGATTTTCAGACACACTACGCTATTAACTACTGACAGGCTATCATATCGTATGACTTGGTCATTTCATGTCGTCTCACTTTTGAATATTGCAATCGTAGAGAAAATTCACAGATTAAAACATATATCACCGTCCACATCATTTGAATGATGCATGAAGTATCGATCACTTCTCATTCATCATCTGTGCTGGAGGAACATACAAAAAGTTAATCAGACGATTTTGTAAAATCTGGTTTAAGAGTGAAGCTGAAAGATAAAGTGTTATTTTCCTGCAGAAGATCTCCATGTGAATGAAAATTATTGCAGCATATTCGGACAGAAGTAGTTCACAATAAAATATTGAGAGGTCATGTCACAGTGATCCTATACTTATGTGATCGATACTTGTGAATGTCACTCGTCAGAAACTGATTTTACAGTATGAAGTTAGGTTTCACATGTCAGTGCGTTTATGTTTAAGAGACCCTCCCGATAAACATAGACTTACGTTTCTTCTCGTTTTTTGCTTTATTAATGAAAATAAATATCAACCACATCAAGTGTCAACGTAAATCACATCGAAGTTATAAATGACGTTTTCATTTAATTTTGTCACATTATGACTAATTTCTATGAATTCTCACTGCCATCTCAGAAAGATCCACCAATGGAAAATATTCAACAGTGTAGTAAACTCCGTCAAGTTTGCAAGTAACTATTGTCAAAAGCAATCCATATGTTTGCACCTCTCAAATGAGGGTGACTTGGTTGACAAAGGTTGAAAGCCACGTTAGTTTGATTGTTTTCACTACATTTGGATAGACTTTTCAGTCAGGTGATTTTGACAGAAAGCATCAGTCTCTTCATATGGCTTGCTACTAGTGAGCTGTTTCTCTTCAATTGGACTCTTCACTGCGGTTCACGATCTCATCAAACCTGACTGATTGCTATATCGATAGATGCGGTAAATCGTCTAGCGATCTACGATGTGAGTGATGGTAAAAATGATAGATTCCTGCGAAAATAAACGAGGACGAGAAACACTATCCTTTTAGATTAAACGTTATTTTCATCCCCTACCATGAACGAGACTAGAGTTTAGCGTTTATTTGGAAAGAAGGCTGGGTAATGTGTCCATCATATGTTATTGTTGTCCACACTGTAATAAACAATCCGTAGAACAACACATACCACTGTTAAATGTGTGGAGTCTTTTTGTTTTTTTTTAAAAGCTGACCTTAAAACAGACACTTTTATTTTCCATTATTACGCAACGTTGTGACATGAGCTATATATTAAACATATATGTAACCATAAGTGTTCGTCTGTGCATGATTTTAAAGTTGTTTAAATCTTCTCTAGTCACAGTTCACACGGAAGCATGTGTTCAAATAACTAGTAGGTACCGATTTCAAATAAGTTGTGGTCTCCATTAACAAAATGGTCATTGTACCATACAGTTTTACATAATGATCGTTATCCGATATGAACAACACATGGATAAAAAGTTCATTTCAGAAATCCAGTTAACAACCATGTATGCAATAAAACAAGCGAGCGTTGTGTGGATGAGTCAAACACTGTAAATAATACAAAGTAATCCGACGTACAGGTCAGCCGTAGGTGAATTTCTGTCAAGGAATCAATATCAAACAAAATGTGGGTGATTAGTGTTGCGTTAAAAAAAACAATGATAAAAGCACAATGTCATCAGTGGTCATTAACTTGTGAACTGCAACTCGACCAGGAAGTGACTAGTTGAGCTATTCTACTCTTTTTGTAATGTGACAAAAGTACTCACTCGAACTGGTATCCATATTGGCTACAAAAATGACGTCAACATCGTATTTGGTCAAGGTTTACAGATGGCATTTCCCCCAGCTACACATCCATTTGTAACTGGTCAACTTCCATCATGCAGATAAAGTGTATCACAAAGACATGTTCTTGCTTTCAAGATACAGACAAACAGACAAACAAACACACTGATTGTCGTTACCTCACGACCCGTTGCAGCTTATACTCAAACGTAATCAACGAATTTGTATGGATGAGCATCTAATTCTATGTCTATAGAAACGATTTTGGCTAACTCATCGAACTGAGTAGCTAATAAAGTTGACTGGTTTCATGTCGATCTCATTGCTGGTTAGTGTAACGATAACCTTTTGACTACTCAGATTTATTCAGGGTTTATAATCTGACTGCCTGTATAAAACCGCTACATTTTTATGTTAGATATGTGAGTATAATTTTGAACCTGAGCACAAGTGTGTCTATATATCCCTATTAACATTTCGTTTGAAACTACTCGATACATTCAGCAGAACGCCAGTATAACGGCAGGACTTGTTTTTTTGTGTTTGAGTTTTAAGGTACTTATAACAAAATAGCTAAGAAAATGGTCAATAGAGATTGTTGTTAGCAGTTACGCGATCAATGTTGAAAACTTACAGTTTTGGCAACAGTTATGTAATTACTAGGGAACACGTAGAACGTACCCTCCAATGACAGACTTTCTTGCTCGCCGTAGTCACTGTTTTCACGGTATGCCGTCCAGGCATTAAAAGCAGGTATGGTCGTCTACATTGCTGTCCTCATTAATTCTTTGAAATACCTGCTCAGTTCACATAGATTCTAAGGACTTTTAATTTAGATTCTATATTTCATCCTCTACGGTTGTTTTCAACACCCCTGAATTCTGCTCACAGCAGTATGAATGAATGAATAGGTTAAATCACAGATGGTCAGCTCAGTTTATTCAGTCGTAATGAAAAATAAAATCAAAAATTTGACAAATCATAGAGAAATCATCTGCCGCGAGCAAAATTTGTTACCCAATACAGTTTCGTAACAATTGGTGTTTTCCAATAAAGAAACAGAGTCAATACTTTTGTTGTGTAGCCTCTCTTTAATTTGTCCGCGTCTTAGTTTCCACATGAAAACAGAGCGCTGATGCATCTCGTGTTGAATAAGTCCACATTTAATACCGCTAATTGGTATCGTTCACAATAAAAGCTTCTCCGCCTTTCTGTACGGCAGCAGTAGATTATCACTTTAGGTGAAGGTTTTATATAACGGCACGCTGTCCAATTTGTCTTCAATTTCCACTAGCTCAGTGTGTCGTTAAACCGCCCTTAAATATTTCGATAGCTTAACGAACTCCGTTTTTCTGTGCTATCACTCCAAGCAGTGTTAACCAACAAACTTTTCTGACTCTCGTACGTTTCTCGTAGACTTCCTAATCTTAGCTAGTATCTTTCGTTTTGGCTGCATGGATTTTCAAATTGTGACCCGCATTTCCTGGACTCGGAATACCTATGTGAAAAAAATAATTGTCGGTGTATAAGTTTTATGCTTTTCTTTGTTGTATACCCATCAGATGGATCATGACTCGGCTCCGTTTTACTCAGCCACTTGAGCAAAATATATTGTGTAAGTTGATCGCACAAAATTACCTTTTAAATGGTAATCAAAAAGTTATTGTGTGATTACCGGGTTTTTCAAACCAGTGCAATTCAAAATGTGTTATAAAGAATTTTATGTATATTAAACTCTTAGTATAGCTATTAGGCATTAATCTATTTGAAGGATGTTTGGGTTAATAAATGACAAGAATACTTATCCTCTACACATGTGTTAGAAGGTGAACTGATGGACGAGCAGTTGGATAGCAAGAATTTTTCATTGTGGTTTTCAGAGACAGTCTACTCTACCTGAACAACAACGACTATGAGACATCACAAATTTTACTTATAAAATTAAAAACACTCACGGGGTTTTCCTGAGCATTGGACTGGTTATTGGGGTAAAAATGTTCTATCAGTGTTCAACGTGTGTATTCTATGCATTCAATACTGGTATACCTGAAGTGAACAGATGGTTTCACTGAACGAGCTTAAACGACCTAAAAAAATTACAGATTAGTGGTATGTTCAAACGAAAGAATACTGTCCTCCATACTACAGTCAAAATGAAAATGCAAATAAAATGTAAGCACATTGTATTGTAATGTCGTAATGTGATGATATATTTAATCGCTTCAGACAATTTTGCAACAAGGGATGGTATACTTTAGTGTTTCTCGAAAGCCTATTGTGGTAAGTAAGCTCCCTTTCGATGTATGAGCTACGTACCACATTGAACACGGCGAATAAACTTTAGTTTTTGGACCATGATTGCGTGACCCTTAGTGCAATATGCACCCAGCGTCACTTGGGGATTACGGAAATGATTACCATGGGCCTGCGTTATTCATTGCAGCGACTGTGGGCCAAAGAAACCAGGTAGTACGGAGAAGATTATCGTGCACAGAGGTTAGAAATGTGCAGCCGAATTTCGTTTGTTTCCATAGCCGTCGAAGCATGGCATCTCACGCGTCTAATTGGAACACGGGAGAGCAGAAAGATTCGTTTCCATTCGACACACAACTCGACTTTTGACAGGAATTAACTAGAGAAGTCAAAGTTGGGCTGCAGCAGGTTTACTGCTGTCCTATCATCAGTCAGCAAAATGAGTGTAAGCATGTTCTCATCAACAGACGCCTTGTTGTGTGACCAGCAGAACCGAACATTAATAAACGCGAACAACAGTACTGGGTACTAAGTTTCTAAGTTGTCTGTGTTCTACTGGCGATAGTTCTGGATGTATTGCCTGAAAAGTTGTCCGCAAATCCGTGATGCAATTTCTACTTACCAATTTACGATGTGTTCATGTAGGCCGTTCTACAGCCAACGTAGAATTAGCGGCTCTACCGCTACAGTCGTTTCACCTTATGAACTCTAGATTTATCAGGATATCCACTGGCAAAAACTTTTCAGTTAGAGACCAGAACGCTCCGACTGGTCCGCTGTTGGTACAAAATGTGAAACACAAGTTACAACCTAAACCTAGTTTCTACTCATTGTAGGTCGTATCAAATCCCTGTCCCGCCTCCTGGTGGAATGCTAAGTAAGTGGATGAACTGACCGCTCCAAGTATGACTGTATGCTTGACAGATATTTTTGTATACACTGTTTTGAGTGACCTGATGATAACACATCAAAATAAAGCTTGTTTTCCATACTATAAATCACATCAATCTCGGTGGGTGTATTTTTTAAGTTTAGCGGCACAAAAATAGTTTTGAAGTATGAGGTCAAATTTACAAAATCTGCTAGTCATCTTCTTTGCCCACTATGTATATCTGTTTACATAGCTCCGTTTTATTGTATCGCTGCTGAGCGCAGGTCATCAGTGTTTTACGAGGCCGGTACTTTTGCTGAGTTGTTGCTCATAGAAAACAAGACATTCCGATGATGATCCGTTTACTTACGTGTCATGGCCAAATTAGTCTTCTCTGCAAAAGACAACAACAGAAACATGACCACTCCGTGAACATTGAAAAGTATGATACATTCAACTCACGTTACACGGCCAAGTTATACACCAGTTATGCTACCATTAATAGCACGTTGTTTAATGAGTACTCTCACGTTTATGGTCATAATCTATGGCAAACCTTATGTGTTGTAGAATTAGATCAAGTGGATCTCGGTATTATCCTGGTTTCTACTTTCACGCACGCTATGTTTTATGAGAAAAATTCACCGTGTATATAGTGTGCTACAACCAAGGATACGTTTTATAGGCAGCATTTCGTTTGGTATACTGTCTACAGTAGTCAGCAAACTGAACAAGTTACACGTCAGCTAGAAAGTGTGTAAAGTTCAGGGTTCCCAACCAAAAATATTTTAAACAGCCTGTGGATGACAGTGTTTTTCTTTTAGTAGTATTGTTGAAAAAGTTACATTGTATGACTATAACGTGCAAAGTCATTCAGTTGGCAACAGCCCGCATACTTCAGATGGACACAGGAGTAACTCCGACAATGGATATCTTGCAAAATTACAGAGCCGGTGAGTATATCAACCACGCATGTTACCGTCATGCTTAAATTGACTCAATATTGTCCATTTCATAAGATTACTGATTTCGGGTACTTTGCTTAGACGATGTGTTAGTCGTTGACTGGATAGATATCCGCTAGAATGTGTGACAGAAAACTTTTGTCATTACGTGGGCGTTTGACGATAACTTAGGCAACCTAGTCAAAAGTCAATGAGTCGATAGAGACCGATGTATTGGTGAAGTCACACTCCATGCGCATGATGACCAGGTGCACGTTTGGACAAGGATGGTTTGTAAATAACCAAAGAAAGCAAATGAAAGACAATTGGTTAAAATGTAAAGAAAACTGATGGAAAGTGCGATCCTGTTAACTTTTAACGAAGAATCGAGGTAATGCATTGTTCTGAGAGTTAACCACCCTTGTTTGTTTGTGATATTGAGTTAGTTGTGGAGCTGGAGAACTAGTAATTCAGGTTGTCTCTCACTTGTTTCGTGATCAACTAATATTCTAACATCAAATCAAGCCCAATTCGACAAAAATGGTTATATGTAAGCAATTTGTGAACTCGAATAATTTCTGTCCATTCTGTTGCATGCCCCACCTTTCAAGAATCACTGATACGTGGCTTAGTGATTAGGACAGTGAAAGGAATTTCTTTGATCACGTCGAGCTTTTTCACCTTATTTTTTACACTTTCTTTACTTCCCCGTCTATGCTTTTAGGAACTGACAACAAGCTCATTTTTTGCTTGCGGGTGAAGGAAAAGCTAGACGTAATAGCGTATGTCCCACGGTAAAAAAAATGAAATCCCGTCTGAACGGTTTCACTTAAAGTGTAATTTGTCAGCCATTACTTTACAAATGGTAGAACAAACTTCAGAATCATTTAAAACACAGAATCCACCATAGCTCGTTAGTTGATCAGATGATTTCATGGTGGAGTTGGATGGTTTACGTACGCAAGTGACCAGGTGGAGGGAGGTTAGGGAGAAGCGCTGTCTGGAAATCTAGCTGTTGGCGTGGCGTTCAACAAACCTATTTAAGGTGCCTCAAAACGTAGCTAATAATTAATTCATTAATGCTTTTAGGTAATGGAAGGAGTTGTTGACTGAACATATTCAGAAAAGTTGTGCACTCTGGCGGGATAGATCGACTACACAGGTTATCGATAAACATCCTAATATATGAGCTGAACAAAAATGGCCTCAACGTGCACATGTGGTAACACAACAGACGACAAGTGATCACCCTGCGGAAGGTCTGCTTATCTCTACGCTTGACCCTTGTGTGAAGAAGGTATCGTGTAGAAATATAATTTAGTGATCATAGAAATCACGGTTGTAGATTGTAAGTTGCAAAATGGAATGGTCAACGGTATTTTCGTGAACTAACTATCTAGGGGAGACCCAATTGCAAAAAATCTAGATTTCGGCTGGATTCAAACCAGCGACAGAAACATCACCACCAAACGCGGCAAGTGCTGAGCTACGAAGCGACGCCGGAAGCTTAGAAATTTCGCATTCAGACCTGGTTACCCAACCAACCAAATGTGTCATACGGAATCTACCAAATGATCCAGTCGATAGACTGTCCAAACAGGATTTCTCGATCAGTTCACGCTGGAATCCACTAACGCCACATAGAAAACCACGTAAAAAGTAAGGTGAACTGAGAGTGAGCTAAACAAGATGCACCACGTAGGCTTCTGATCACCGTAAGCGATCATTTTGGATAACCACCTGTTTGCAACCAAAGTACCCGCGAGGATATGACCTGAAATATTTGGTTAGTGGCAAAATCCAAATAGGCGTACTCCGTTAAAACTTTGCCGAGAGACTAACTTATGTTTTCATTCAACCATCTGCTGTTTTAGTGAAAAACATCTGCCATGGAAAAATTCCAGCAATACTCGAAACAACTGAGAAGCACAAATGATGCAACTCATTATTTGATCAAAATATCGCGTGCACAAAGTTCGTGTAAATAAACATTGAATTGTTGTATCAGATCTAACTGGCTCACATTACTGAAGGGATAAAAACTGATGGATACAGTTGTGGCCAATCAGAGCAAGTTTGTGACATTCCACACAATGCAACCAAGTATCACACTTTTAGCTTAGAACACTTCCTTTGTAAGCAGTAAACTCACTTCATCAACGACCAACATAGGTTAATATATCAGGAATGTTGGCACATTCTCTTGTATTTTTAGTTGCTTATTTTTAACAACCTGGGAATCCACTCAGTAACGCTGATGTCCTGTGCTGCTGTTCTTAAAAAGCAACGATACGTACAACCGGAATAGAGCGTCAGAAACCACCACGTTGCATAAAAACCCGCATACACTTTGGTATTACAATCCTCAGATGAACTTATTCTGTAGAAGTGGAAAAGAGTTTAATACTTAGCAACAATTGTTTTGCAGAAAAACAAATATGAATGATTTTCTTCAATTCTGAGAAAGAATATAAATATAACCCCGTAGATTCCGTTACCAGTCTTCCTCTATTCAATAGTTCTTTTGAAACTTGGAATTGTTTTTGTTCTAACACTCAAAACTTTTCGCCGACTTCTACTTCAGACAACAATTTATGTGGACCGCAATCGCATTTCACACGAGTAGCGTCGTCAGTGCAACAGCTTTTAACTGAATATTCCCGTCGAATGTTAATGCTTTTCATCCCGACTACGGAAGACGTTCTGTTAAAAAATCCAAGATGTAAGGCGCACAACTGGTCTAAATAGAGCATTCCGTCTTAGATTGCGTCCTGAGTGTACTTACCACTGGTTGTGGTCGAATTGTCACCGTCTTGACTTAGTATGTAATGAGAGGGTTTTTGCTAAATGTAGTGTCTTGGCCATTTCAACCTTATAGCTTTCATCCAATGAAGGGCTCGAACACAGCCTTCAGATCGATAAATTCGTTCGCAGTTTTATAGATAAACATAAATGCCTTTATTAGAATTTAGCGTTGAATTCAAATATTCATAGGTTACATGAACGAAAACGATGTGGAATTTTGATTGGAGAAAGTTACGTTGGACAATGTACGGATGTGAAGTAAAAGTAAGTAGAAATTAGTAGAAGCAGAATAGTTCACTGGCATATAAACTTATCAACAACCAACGTTGAAACACATTGAAACAAAGTGCCGAAAAATGTGTGAAACTGTGCTAGAAGGGTGGCTAGGAAACGTGCAGTACAACTTGTCTTTCACGTATATGCCCATCGAGTATAACTCCAACATTCTTAACAGGTTTAGACGTGACTACCTAGTTCGGTTGCGTGGTTTGGTGTAAACATCTCCAAACTGTTAAAAAGATTCAGTAGATAAACTTTTTGTATATTCACTTAAGTTTAATAGAAAAAAAGGTGTTATTGCGCTTAACAGTCACACCTCCTTTTCTCATAGGCTTAAATCCGTCAGCTGTCTTGTGGTTGGCCTACAAACACTCAAACATCTCTTAGAGCCATAGATGGTGTAAAGAGATGGCTTTGCAAAGAGTTGGTCCTAGCTGCCACTATCGCTTTGGTGGACAGAAGATTCAACCTTCTGTCTTATTAGAACCACCCATATCAACGAATTAAGCCCATGATCTGTGAATGAGCGGATACTTATAGTCCAGATATTAATCTATTTGACCAAACGGTCAAGGTCGCCGGGGTAGTAGGTTGCAACTTTTGGTGAACAAGTAAGTACAATTGAACAAAATGTTACTTCATCAAGATATGTCCTACTTTGTCGTACTCATTCAGTGTGTCAACGTTTAGAATTTTGAACGAAAATAATTAGACAGGGACGGCTTGATTAACTCAGAAGAATTGCCCTTCAACTTAGCTCGACCGGAATACATTCCGTGTGGGTAACTCATCTTCAGCTTCTATAAGATTATATCCAGGGAGTTGAAGTAACATACACGCAGTGCTGCTACCACTGTTTACCTTCTGTATTAAGTAGTACGCTTAGTTCATTTCTAAATTTTGCAAAATTGGAGTAACATACAGTTAAAACATCGGTAAGGTAAATCTCTTTCGAGCTGAATGCACTAGGTCTGTTTGCAGATGATATCGCTGGCAAAAGCATCCAATCAGCAAGTGTCACATTCAGTTCATAAATCGGTTGGGGTTTGTACGTCAAAGCGTGAACAAACAAAAGTGCTTTATGTGAATACAGTATGTTACGTACGAAGGATGTAGACCACTGGCAGACTGATTTTCCGTCCAATACTCTGTACGTTCTTCAAATCCATATTGATCTCCGGACTTTGATAGGTCTGACATCCAACTCAAAAATGATAAGTTAGTCAAAATTGTTTATGTCTACTCTTTCTGTAATGAGATTTGTAGCCAGAGCTCACCAGGTAAACAAACCTGATGAATTACAACAACCAAAAATCCGGTCGTGTGCTTTCAGTTAAGTTCGACCAGTAAACACACATTACTTAGACCACATTACCCAGCAGAACATCACCACAGAAAATACTGCGTTAACGTTCTAAGTTTCATTCCTTACATAGCCCACTTACGTTTATCATTTTTTGACAGTAGAGTCGACATATCAACTCCACTGTTGTTTTGGGTTATTCACGTACAGGTTACAACAGTGTTAACGACATCGTTACATCCTTTGCTGGTGGGTAACATCGTGCATAAAAAAACAGCCTGACCATTCATGGACTCATAGTTGGCTTGCCGGATTAATCGGACGACGATGATCAGCGGTTTTAATTAGTGTCGATGAAAACACTGCTCACCTATATTCAAAACAGTTGACGTGTTTCACTGAGTATTTCGTTAACAAACGGCCTTATTTCCTAGTCTGTCGTTGCTATCAAAGGTTGCTTAATGCTTCCGTTTCATTCAACCACCTAGAGATCACTTCTTGACAATACCAGACCGTAAATTATTACGGATTTACTTCCAAGTGACATGTGAGCCGTCGATTCAAACGACTCGTGTCATTCTTTCATACTCCAGTCTGAATTCTAGAACTAACTAGACTTTCGAGATTACTTAAACTCCGACCTATACTTATCATTAGTTATAGGCATGTGTAGGCAGTATATGTTGAATAAGAAAGACATTTACGAATTTTCAATAGGGCTGAAGGGATTATTCTGAAATAAGCACGAAGTTAAATTCTCACCTAGGTCTTTTATATTGTCAACAGAAGTAGTATGATAGCAATATTACCAAATAAACTGCTTATCTCCCAATTAGGCGCCACTTACTCTCAGGCTCTGCAGGATGATCTGTTGTGACTTGTGGAAAACGAACCCAATTTAAATCGCAATTGAAACCTATCCCTTACAGACGGTTAAAAAAACTCACTTTCCTCCAGTAGGCGTTCACCGGGAATCTTCAACAATAGAAGTGAAATTACAAAACTCAAGAGATTCATCGTTGTGTTCATCCGTTTGGTGTTATCCTCAACAAGACGAAAGAGAAACTAAACATGGTTGTCCACACGCTTCCATAACACACAACTGTCTCAGTCGGATGAACTTTCGAAGGTCACATTCCTGGTCGATTGATTCGGCTGAAATGTTTTGCACAGGCTTTGAGGACTAAATAAGTTATTTAACTAGGCATGCACACAAAAGCAGGTGCACCATCATATAAACTGGAAGGTCAGCTACAAATCTGGAATGTCCTCGGTATCCAAATAGACTGACAGATTTTTAAGATAGCGATGAAAATCGTTTGGACTAGACTGTGGTATTTGGTCTGATCAATGAGTACTCTAAAATCCTTGAATATCACTCGTGATCCTTAAAGTAATGATATGAAGGGAGTAAACAAAGAGATTCTATACTTCCATACTGTATTTGTAGACAAATTTCGAGAAGAGAAACTTGTACTAACGCTGTATACATCATAGAAAGTATGAAGAATACAAAGTAACGGTTAATTAGTCATTAATAAATTGATTGATTCTTTACTTCGGCCAAACTGCTCACATCCCTCACTTCATGACCAAAGTAGGAGTAACCAGCTGAGCAGATCGCCTTGGATGAATGTACAGTGTTTATATTTGTGAGTTTATTTGACCAGTCCATCTTACCTAACGCCTATTCGGTAAGCTACTGTGAACTTTTGTTTTAGTCTCAGTTTCAGTTTACTAGTGGCGCACTGAGTACGTTTGTTGGGACTTGTCAGAATACAATCATCATAGGCGTTTTAATGGTTTCACTCTCCACTGACACATTGCACACAAAACCTACCCTAACTACTACAGCATTAATATAACACTGAAGAAAATTTTGCGGTTTCTTCAAATGTTGATTTCCCGTAAACACTAGGTTCAGTATTTCGGATTCTATTCGTCAAAAAGTATGTGCTGACTTTCTGCACTTAATAAATATTTGCACGACTATCGGTTCAGTCTGTTCCCCTCTGCAAACACCTCAAGATGTGTTCGACAAGAACTTCGGCGCCAGCAAACATTTGGTTTTACGATGTGATAAATCATATTAATCTGTCCCACAATCGACATCACTTCAAATTTTACACATATCTTAGTATCGCGCTAAGATGGAACATCAGTGATTTCAATAGTTGTAGGCAAATGAAGTAGAATTAACTGTAATTCCGATACATCTGAGATGATGATATTCCGTTTAGTTGTGAGGAACACGAAAGTTAGCTGACTTACTTCTGGCCTCTACCTGCCTATTCAGACAACCGTGGTTTTACACTCACGATCATCCAGTTCTGCTATTGGAGACATTAAAAGTAGGACTAGTAAATACAACATTGGTCTATTCTTTTATCACTCACTCAATCTGTCTATTCAACGAAACGTCAAAGACAGACTGTTTGCAGTTCTGTAGGTCATCTTATATTCAATCATCTGCTGTACTGAAAACCCCCATACATGTGCGAGGGAAAAAGAAAGACGAAGTATATGAAGAAAACACGAATAGAAACAAAAATGTTTTGATCTGCATGCCTGAATTATTTTCAACGTGATTAGTAACCGTTTGTCATAGGGTTAACCTGAATAAAAATTATTGCTTAAATATACGAAGTGCTTGGGAAAACCACATACAGTGGGTAAGTGTGTTTGCAGTTAATGCAAATTGCCAGATAGTATTTTTTAGGAATGGTTGCGGTCGGCTAAGTTACGAAAGATTTTTGCCACGTAAATATACTCCTATTTTTGGGTAAACAACGTTTGTCTATGAAATGCATGTTTGTTTTACATACAGAGAGCTCCTTCTGTGTTGCAGTATGTTTCAATGGAGAATAGCTCATGGAAATTTAGGGTTAGTTATTTGACGTTAACTAAAATGCAACCTGGTTGACGGGATGGCCATAAGTCAGTAGAAAGCCTAATAATGTTGAATGGAATTCTCACACCTAATGTTTGGCATGACATACGGTAATGTACCAAAATAACCAGTACCTTATCATCTTGAAGTCGCTTCCTGTACAACACAAACTGCTAATGTTAACAGAAGACGTCAGAGTGTCAGTTTTGTAAGGGCAAACTTAAACGGAATCTTTGAGTACACGTCGTAGCTTACCAAATTAAATTTGTTGTATTTACCATTCGCATGCCACTAATTGTGAGCAAGTTTCTGTTTCAGTTTGATAAACAGCAACCTTATCAATTTAACAGCATCCGAATTGTTTGACCTGGTTTATTTTCTTTACAGACCTCTGTTTATGATGTTCCTGTTCTGAAAACAAAAAATAACAACTGCTGATGAAATGATGCACTGCTGCATACTTAATTATTTTAATTAAGATCTATAATACGGATGTATTTCAGTAGTTTCGGAAAGATATTCTCTGTTTAGTGACTTATTTGTCGTTGACGCTTTTAAAACAGTTCATTCTCTTCAGAAGTTTGGACAACACCGTTAGGACAGGAAAACTGATAGATGCAAGCATTTCGTATTGAATCATCAGTATCAAATTTACAATAACATGAAACGGTACTGATGAGTCAGTACGAAATGCTTGCATCTACCAGTTGACGCTTATGTTTGAAAGGGCAGCAGCAGTGGCTCATTCTGCTATTGGTCAAAATAATGGCATTACCGGATACTTGGATTAAACAAATTACCCCACTGTTTCTCAGTGGTATTCAGAGTTCAAGACGTTCAACATTAATTTGCTTTTCAAGTCTTTCCAGTTATGCTGTATAGCTCAAGTTTAATAGTGAGTAATAAAATTGCGTATGCACGATGTACAGTTGTAGACTCGTTGCGACTACAACACGTTCTGTAACATGTGGAGCGTCACGAAAATGGTTCGCGCATTACGAGTAAATATCTTGTGCCAAAAATTGACAATACCACATCGTTCAGTTTACTACAGCGAAGCCCATTTCCACTGCGCTAATTAGTGTATGCTCATTGGAATGAAAGCAAAATGTGAAAAAGCCTCGTATACGAAAATTATTAATCAATGACGGCTTGAAAACCGTTCGATATACGTGACTAATTCAGTTTGTCGCCCACTGAATAATAACGTCCAGAAGTTACCCACTTGTCCATGTTGGAATGAATTGTCCAGTTTTAACTGAACTCAAAGTTTACTCCAGTGTTCAAATGTAGGTACCATCGTGGTGTTAAGTTTATCGATGATGCAGTGGACAAGCTGAGCCTAAGCTGTTCTGTGGTTACATTCTTGAAATAGTGCGCTTAATTTTGTGGTCACTGCTGTTACGTCGCAAACAGTTTGATACAATTAGACGACACAGCCTAAGAGTTAGACTTACTGGGTAGGAAAAAACGGTTAAGACATGATTGGAACCCACGGAATGGAGGTACATGAACCCATGTGTACATAGAAATCTTTGTGGATTACGTACAATGAAAACATTAGTCAACAGACTTGTTTGGCCTTGAAAATCAGTTGTATCCACTGGTACGCAATTCATAGAAATTAGGTGTTTAATTCATTATGACCAGTTATAATCAATTATATCTCTGGAAATGTCAGCCGAGTGAGGTAATTACGAAAATATCAACTATAATGCAAGCATATCCAATAAAGCATCAATGTGGCAAATTTTTCATTACAAATTCGTCTAAGGATGTTTCCTCATATTTCTTCCACGTTCCTTGTCAAAATTCCCCGATTTAATATCGAAGCCTCCAGTTTCAAACCGTGGTGCAACACTGTTTTGTTTACTTCCTAGTTGTTGTTACTTGTGTGTGTTTGATTTGCTGAATGTTGCCGTTCGATATTGGTTATTTGTGTTCTCATGAAAAGGTCACAAATGCACTTTCGGAGGGGGCCGGCATAGGTAAATGGGAGGAAATTTAGAGTACGCTAGAAAATTACATTATTCATGCTAGAGGTTATGCGTGAGACTAGATGAAAGGACAATCCGGAGAAATCTGGTTGATTACTGCTTTTTGCTTGATGCCTTTATAGATTTTCCTTGTTTTTTTGGGTGCTTCTTATTGTACTGTGTATATTAATTATTACAAGCAATTCATGACATATCCTCTAAAACCGGATTTTCGAAGAAGACAAACTTAAAATGCAACTCAGGTTTATAGTTTATTTTTCATCTTACTGCCTTGGGATATATCCAGTTATCACCAGTTTGTTTGAAGGTATCGCAACAGATTAGTATGCTAAGGTTAAAATTACTGTTCACTACCCAACTTTTTTCAGGTAAACTCCACAAAGACGTCTTAGAGTTTTCCAAATTAATCGAAGTTCTGCAGTCCAATTATGTGTTTAGTAGTATGCAACTTTTACGGTTCAGTCTACTTTTTAACTGCTGTATTTTCTTCGTGATGCTCACTTTAATTGTGGAAGGCCTTTTTACGTTAATAATCAGACTGAAGAACCGGGTTCCTCTTGACAGCTGAATTAAAGTGAAAAGAAGATGTAGGTTGCAACAATTCAACATCTCGTTTATTATCCTCAATCATAAACGTCAAATATGCGTATGAAGAATGAACAGGGACAGTCATTTCTACAAAGCGTTAGTTTCATTTTACATGGGATGCTTCAATCACATTTGCGCACACAACAGACACAATCCTTATAACCCAAACGGGAAGTACCGATGACACGGAAAACACGTGAGTTAGAAAAATTACGACCTCGACTCTGACATTTACCAGCAGTAGTGTGATTCTTAAGTGCGTCGATTAATGTGCCGTTGGTTGGTGAAGGCTAGATCAATCAGAACGCAGCTTAAGTTTTAGCACGACTGCGGGGCACACAGGTGGTCATAACGCGCACACAACAGATCTTATCAACATGACTTCGCCAAGATGTTTCGGATTCTGACTACCAGACAATATGTTGAATTAGCCAAATTGATGACCTGCTGTCATTAAATACCTAGCAATGAATGAGGTGGGAGTTGAAACAAGAGACCCACTGGTTTGCGACTGTTGTGCCATCAAGTGTTTCAAACATTTGTAGACGGGTGCTGAAATTGTTGCTGATCCATTCTGCCTATGTGAACTTCACTGTAACTACAAGTGAACTGATAGACAATGTGACAAACTGAACAACCAGACAAACTACGTCCGCAATTTTGTTGGGCTGGTCCCAAACACAACTGGACATCCGTATACGTATGAGACACAGTTGACTTCAGTTTGTTTTTGATTTTGTTTGCCGGATGATCTTCGTTAAACTGCAGAAATAGAAATCTACATTTCGTTTGAGCCGTTTACCTTGGCTCATTACAAATGTTATGAGTTTCTATGAGCATTTCTGGATATCCATTCACCAATAAAGAGTTTTAGTGTCTCTTCGCTCAGCTGCAGCTTACCAAGGCTGCAAATAAGTCTGGCCTTATGAAATAAGGCATCGACAAAACCACGCTTGTATGGTATCAGGGCACTACTGCAGAAGTGAATTTATTGCCCCGCCTCAGCATTCATTCTTCACGTATGGTGGTGACTATACCTGGAAAAGCTAACGACATCCAATCCACTTTCGTGAGACAATGACAGGTTCAGGTGAACAGAGTTAAGTAAATTGCAAAACAACTCGAAGTGATCAATATGTTTGAAAACTTAAAACATTATTAACATATTGGTTGTATAGTACGGTTTTGACAATATTATCGAGGGCTTGTCATTCAACCAGTCCTAAGAAGAGATCAGTTAACGTACGGCCCGATGGACTGCCTTTAACCTTTGGGTTGACCCGTTTGTAGGTAAGCCCTTCAAAATTGAATCAGATGTTTCCTGCAATTAATTTACTTGTGAACTTTCCGACACGTGTTCTGTTGTCTACCCTGATTAAAAAGCATTACGTTTGCGAACGGTGACAAAAAGGTCAACAAAGCAACTAGTCATTTTACGACTTCTGCATACGGGAAATGGTCACAGAATTTTCTCACCACCGTGTAATCTTAGCGAATCCATTATTCTTGACGCTGTCTTGCTTATTAATTTCACACGCCCTTACTAATTTCCACATGAACGACCACGCAACAGCAATAGCTGGTGTGTCTTGTTATTTGCTTCTTCAACTATACGTCGACTTCTTTCATTCTATTCCCCTTGGACTTTTACTAGTCTTCTAAGATGGAGTTCATTTTTGCCATACAGTTTCGAATCCACAATTTTTTCTTTCTACTCTGGTGAAAAGAAATGTACCAGTAGATTGGCATAGAACAATGGAAAATTTGTGTTCAAAGGAATATGGAACTATTCGTTCATCATCAGCCTAGACAGGGGAACACTGTGATATACATAACTGAATTACCTCTTAATAGAAAACACGTACAAGTGATTTTAAATATTTCAACTTCACGGATTTTCGATTTCTTGGCAGCCACTTTTTTATTAGACATTATACTACTTACGAGTAGCTCGACTCCTTTTACAGTACTAACTGTTAGGATGGGTGTCTTCGATATCCGCCGCAAATTGCGCTTCAAATTTCTGAGGAAATTTTAACTAGCACTCGAGGAAGTTCGTACAACGAACGAGATAATACCTTCAATTTGCTGCTTATTTCTTTGCAGTTTGTGTCCCCGTTCCAAACCAAATGGTGCACAGATAAAAAGGGTTCTGACGTTCTTCTAAGACATCCACGTGTAATTTATATTCAAAGGATGTGGTTAGATAAAGGGGAAGGCATTAACTCACATATGTAGGTTGCTACCGGTGTGACACGGCCTCTGTTCGCTAACGTAGTAGAGTCAGATGTACATCCAGTATTTCACAGGTTCACTTCACGTGTGGTGCGGGTGAAATACGGTCACCGGATCTCGGGTGCAATTGCAGTCTTCACAAAACGTTGAGTAGCTTTCCTTAACGCAACGCACAACATAGCTTCATATGAGCACGGAGATTATTTCTGTAATCCTTGATCTCACAACTTCACCGATAATAGGCGAAACACGAAACGTAATTACTTCGGAGATGTTGGTGAGCATGGTGCTCAGCTGAGGTTCATCTATTACGGCTGTTGGATCTGTTGAAGTTCGTCTGGTACGTTTGTCGTATTGTGTTTGGTGTGATGCGGAGAGATGAATTCGTTGGGGCATGTCTGGTTTGTTTGCAGAGGGCAGATCCCAAAATTGCCTTTATTTGTCTTTGCCGTATGTAGTAAACGATCATGATGAACTATGTACCATAACTGCATATAAAAGGTTTACTTTCTTCTCTTTTATGACTATCTTTGCTTACCTATTACAACAGTCTTTCTTTATATTGTTTTACACGCTCTTCCTTTCATCTGCACCCGACTATCTTAATGGGCGCATTTCCCGTCGACTGGTGTCTATTTGTGAAATCGTGTCTGGTTACTCCATTTTGTACGCCTTCCTGCTGGAGAATTTGGGCACCCGGTTAGTTCACATTCAGGGGGGGATAGCACTCTCATTTTACTTTTATCAAACAGTACCGTGAAAGTCCTTTCGATCGCCTTTCCTGAAAGGTAGTCTAAGTAAATGTTATCGAATAAATTATCTCAAACCGCCGGGAGCAGGAAGTGTCTCTCTTAAGCGATACCTTGTAGGCTGTTTGGTGTGTTGTGTCCAGTGTGCTTCATGGATCGCCACTGCTACAGATTTCGAGGATCTGAGGTCATAGCTCTCATGAGGTGCGCCAGCCTCCTTAATAAGAAAATGGAAGAAACGTTGTGTAAACGGGAAACTGTTCTGGACGGCAAGAATGACTTCACCATCGGATGCTCCGAATGATGGCGAACCGTATATGATGTCTACAAGGAGCGCATCATGACTACTGGGCTGAAGTTTGAGCCGCTGCACATCGCATTCTTCTGAGAAGTAAGATTCCCAAATGGTGGTTAAATCCAGAAGCTTCTGGTCAAAAGAGGTAACACAGCCTCTTGAGCATCCATGGGAGGAGTCTGTTTGGATCAAAGAGTATCCGGGACCATACAGATCGTCCTTGACATTGTGAAGCCACAAGTAGCAGTAAATCTCTGAGTGAAACTGCTTTTCGTTTGCCTGGTAATCTTTAGCACATATGACCTAGTTTTAGCCAGAGGGCAAGGAACTTGTCAGCGTGATCCTCCGGTTCAACCTATCATACAAGCATGAACATCACGTCCCGTATCAGCGCAGGTTGAGAAAACGATGTACGCAGTGAAACAGACTTGAAGTAACTGTGAGTTTTCACCTTCGGTTGCATTCATTTGAAGATAACGTAACACCAAAAAACGAGAACAGCCAAAGCGGTAGTAGTAACCAAGTTAGTTTACGCTAAAGACAGAGGACGGCTAGGTATTCACAACGTTCCCTCAGATTCAACAAATTTAGGGGTTCAATTAAAGTTGTACAAATATGCAATAAAATGTACATGAGAGATAACACGTGCAAAACACGTAGCAAGCTCTTCACCAGTGTTGTTTGATATATGCACTGTGGACAGCCAAGCATTCCAAGACATGTCAGCAAACACTATTGCATTGACTGAGTCTCACACACCAGGTTGGTTTGTAGTGACCTGCGATCGTGTGGCTTCTCTAAGGATCCCGGCTGCAATCGTGTTTTCCTGTTTGTTTGTTCTGTACGCATGATTCTGTGTACGCCTGCAATAGGAGGCCTGATACGAACTCAGTGCCACTTTCTTCAGCCGTGCAACTAATTGCACGCAGTGAATGCTTGCCCTTGTCTTAACGACTTATCTATTATTTTTTCATTATTCAAGGTCGTTTAATCCGAACCTATTTGAGCGTTGTTTAACGCATTTGAAGGTCCCAAGCACTTTTCGTCTGGCGCGCTTTTGAGTGCCGCCGAGTGGGCTTTGGCCCATCTCGCGCT
This sequence comes from Paragonimus heterotremus, assembly GCA_013368495.1. Classification (NCBI taxonomy): domain Eukaryota; kingdom Metazoa; phylum Platyhelminthes; class Trematoda; order Plagiorchiida; family Troglotrematidae; genus Paragonimus; species Paragonimus heterotremus. Next base: position 8,164 of record LUCH01005197.1, on the reverse strand, counting down.
TCTTTCTTTTCCTCTCTTGGTTGCTGCTGTTGGTCCCA
>LUCH01005196.1:24847-42843 GCA_013368495.1 Paragonimus heterotremus | reverse complement strand
GAGAGATACATTGTGCAAAAAACTGTTTCTGACTTCTCTGTTCAAATTCTAAAGAGTGAAAAATTTCCGATAGGATCTCAATACTAAATATTCGCGTTTGTTAATTTTGATAGATCTTACAACGTAAGGTTGTCTTGCTCACTGTGTCGCATGCGTATCGGTCACGTTCCACGAAAATAAAGCGTCTTCCTTGCCAAGACGAGACACTTGAGCTGCTTGAAAAAGCCAAACAGTACATTGGGTTACTGATTAGGAAGTAAGTAGTACGTCGCTCATCTGAAATTGTGGCAGGAAATGTAACAATCTTGGCTAAGTGCGATGGTAACAAACAGTAAACCGCGTCGAATGGAAAATCGACAACAAACAAGAATCGGCGTTAACTTATCAATTCGGCCTAAGAGACAACCACTTTCTCGATCTAAAATGGTTTGACCGTGAAATGAATGAATACCACACCGTCACAATTAATCAACACAGCAGTAAACGTTCTCCCTAGCAGGCAAAACGACAGAAAAAGAAGGGAACCAACTTTTCCGGATTCGTATCAAGTTCAGCTGGGGCAGGTGATGGATCGCCTGGTAAACCGTTCGATAGGGCATCAGAATGAGATGCGAGGACGTTCGCATTAGCAGATGTCAAATCAGCGTTTTGAGCCATAAACCGATCAGCCTCTCGTTCTTCACGAATCCGCAGCAGCCTGCCATATTCTCGCTGGAGCTCCGCCCCACGTTTCTGTTGTCGTTCGACGTCCGTTTCGAAAATCTATCACAAGAACAAGAAAGGGGAATAGAAGCGGTAACGTATAAATGTGCCCAAATGTGGAGAATAACGACCAGATTAGGGGATTAAATATGACCTGTATCATACACGCGTGCTGGCAGAGATAAAACACACAAACAGGTCGCGAGAGAAAGTAACGCACCTCCAGACGGCGTACAATCGCTCCTGCTTCTTGTTCCCGCAATCGTTCGTATGTGACCAGTTCCATATGACTTTGCTCAATTTGATCCACGCTTTCTTGAATTGCCTTCATCAATGTTTGAGCGCGAGACTAACACAGAAAACAAAAGTGAAGCAGTCAGCGTCACGATAGTGGAGGGAAGCGAATAGAAGTGACAATATTGGGCTGATTGTGTGCTCATCAACCCGCCCGTCACAGGAAAATGGAAACTAGATGTCCATCAACAGCCCAACCCCAGAGGTATGTTGCCGATGAATAAACATGTGCTGAGATAGGATAGATATTGTCGGGTAAACGCAGTCGAAGTTACCGAGGCTAGAAACAGCGGTCATGTGAATGACGGTCATTGTTCTTACCAATAATTCAGCTGGAGCTCAATGTAAACTGATAAGCAAGTGATAGAGGACAAACTCTGTTAGAAATGCTCTATCCTACTGTTAACGTGAACACCGAGACGTTTAAGCAATGAGTTAAAGATCAACATACTGAGCGACGCCTCTGTGGAAGCAAATCGGTTAGAAACTCCATCCGAATTTGAGAGATATGATCAACATTCCAATGCATTCTTAGTTTCTTAATGTTGCATATAAAGTAGGTTCTAAACTGAAATGATGAATACCGTACCGAGTGGAATAATCTCGGAATCAGGAAAAGTGCAGAACAGAAGTAAAGTGGAAGCTATATGCTCCACAACTACTACTGACTAAACCTTCATATAAATATTTACCACGGGCGATCACCTAGTAAGAACTGTGTCCCAACCTACACTGTTACCGTCGACCTGTGTGGCTATCTTGCCGAGGTGGTCGGGCTTGTGTATTGTTTCGATCCGGAGGGCAATGCTGACTAGGACTCCGGTCCTCCCAGGTGCAACCTTGTCAGACAGGCCAAAGGGGGCAGTCAGACGAAAAGCAGTTACACTCATAGGATTGTATGTCGCACTGCTGACCACATAGGAATGCTTAGGTAGTGAGGCATGATTCTATGGGCATACAGCAGAACTATTTTTATAGTCGCAGCACTGTTGTCTTCCGAATCAGAAAAAAGGGGGTTAGAAAAGGGACCCTCAAACAAAGAGCACTCCGATCGCCCAACCGTTAACCGTGACTGCCAGCGTACTATTCAATACGGTCGAAAAACAGTTGTTACCTCTCAAAAGCCCGATACAGCTTCGAGTAAATCCACTGCGCGCAACGGAGCTCATAATGAGACATCAATGTCTTATTCACTGCGCCCTCGAGCTAGACAAGCCACTCACTGCCAAGTGAGTTAGACTATTGAGTAATTGGCTCCGGGTAGGATCCCCGAAGAAAACCCTCTATCCTGTTGTCTCGCAGGTCAGACTTTTGAGTCAGAGGCTCGGGGTGGGGTCCCTCAAGTCAACTCTTTCGCGGCATAAACGACCGGGAAGTATCAGAAGTTATCGCTCTCCTGACAGTGACATTACTAACCGATCTCGACTTTCTCCTACTGTTTTACCCCCTATTTCTTCTGCCATCCATATGCCTTCGGACGATTATTGTTTTCTGAGGCCAAGACAACTGATAAACATTGACGACTTTAATGTCCGCACTCTCCGACAAGTCGGTCAGCAAGCTGCCTTGGCAAGTACTCTATCAAGTTTGGAGCTTGATGTGTGCTGTGTGTCGGAGACGTGAGTCTACGATTCTAGCACGGTTAGCCATTTGAGCTCAACTCTGGATGCATTCCAGACGACCCTCCGTCGGAAGCAGAAGTAGTCCTGGAGCTCAAGTTATTGAAGCGTAATAAGGCTCCTGGTCCAGACCTCCTCCCTCCTTCTCTTTTCAAGGATGATGGAGAGACATTGATATCAGAACTGATAAAACTCCTCCAGACGACCTGGGGTGTCTCGTGATTGGTGCTTATCAACAGTCATTCCCGTTTTCTAAAAGTCTTTGTGACAACCACAGAGGCATCAGTTTGATGTCAATTGCGTCCAAGTTACTCACTGGCCTCATTTTACGTCGGCTCACTCAGCCCAGAGGAAGTCAGATACGCGAAGAACAGGTAGGATTCCGATTCGGTCGAGGGTGTACACTGATCATATTTTTACCTTGCGACAGCTCTTGGAACATCGGCACTGTTACAGACAGCCGACAGTCGTGATCTTTTTAGACCTAAAGGCTGCTTTCGATTCAGTTGTTCGTAACGTTCTCTGGAGCTGTCTCCTTCGCAAGGGAGTACCAGAGAAATACGTGAATCTCTTGAGGTCACTGTATGCTCACTCTGTAAGCAGGGTGAGACTTTGTGGACAACTGTCTCGGGCGTTCATCACTTCTAGTGGTGTTCGTCAGGGGTGTCCGATTTCCCCCTTCCTGTTCAATTTTGTCATGGATGACATTTTGGAGTGTGCGCTTGAGGAGTTCAGTGATCTTGGTGTTGAGCTTCGTCCTGGCGATCGGTTGACCGATCTGGAGTATGCGGACGACATTGTCTTACTTAACCCCACTCGCTAAGACTTGCAGACCATGTTCGACAAGGTGAGTGACCGGGATGGTTTGTATGGAATGCGCTTTGCACTTTCAAAGTGCAAAGTGTTGCTTCAAGACTGGGGCACTTCAATTCCTACTTTCTTCATTGCAGGCAATCCACTTGAGTCTGTGAACATTCACATATTCGGGTAGCACTATCTCGTCAGCCTGTAATATTGCTGATGAGATATCAGCGAGGATAGCAAAGGCACGAGTTGCCTTTGCCAAATTACGTCATCTGTGGCGTCGAAAAGACGTCCGGATGTCGCTGAAAGGAAGGGTATACAATGCCTGTGTGCGTTCCATTTAGCTCTATGGTTCGGAAACGTGGCCTGTTCACAAGGAAGATATCAACAGGCTTGCTGTGTTTGACCATCGTTGTCTCTGCCAATTAGCCCATAATAAGTGGACTGATCGCGTGAGCAATGCGGCCTTTCGCCAGCGCTTACTGCGGGACGTTTGAGACGGAAGATTAATTGGTCAACTAGTTACGTTGCACAGCTTGCGATGGTTGGGTCATGTTCTCCGTATGTCATCTGATCATTTACCGTACCGGGCATTATACACCTAGACCACCAACAGTAGGGTGAAATCTGAAGATGGTCAGGCAACAACGTGGTCACGAAATATGAAGACCCTGACTGCTCCACTGAGCAAAGTGGGTAGGTGTCGCCTGCCTGGATAGAGTCCTCGTGATCACTCAAATTGCTGGTTAGAGAGGCTATCCGAAATGGCGGTGTGTCGCAGTCAATGGCGTATCTGTACCCATACCACTTCTAGTTCTTCCGCTTCGTCTTCTCTTAATAATTCTCAAACTTCTCAGCAGCATTTTCTTCTAGGGTATTCTATGTCACTGTTGAGGTGAGCAGCGGCCTGAGCCACAGCACCTTTTGGTCAGGCTCATGGCTGGTATGATGATGACGATGATATGAAGGACCGTGTCGGAGGAGCTAAATTAGCCTCTCTCGATACGTTCGAAGAATTCAAACCTTCACTAACCAGGTTATCCAAGCATAAACTTGGATTGATATTCTAAATTATTAATGGATCGTAATTCATAAAGATGAATGTCACAGTCCTACGGTGTTATATTCTTTCTTACACCCTGCTACCACTGCATGTGAAAGGCAATTTCTCAACTTCGTCTAATTAACTGCACGTATGACGTACCCTTTCACTGTTTACCCGCTTGTCTCAACCAACGTGCCGTAATTCACCAATTCTAACCAACTCGTACATCAATCAACACGGTGGTGTCTAGGTAAACAGATGTGTTAGTTCAATGCCGCCGAGCGAGTTCCCAGGCTGCGGACTGGGAACGGCCATTCAAGTGGAGTTTAATTGTGGAATAAGCTGGGTCCTCTCGAAGAATAAGCAGCTGCCGAGGATGAGTGGTAGTGCTACCAGAGCGTAGTGGAGTCACAGTTGGAAGCCGGGTTTCCTATGAAGCGCCACATAAACTGCCCGGTAGTATTACGACATGGTGCGTACTACTCCGTCACAAAAAGACTTCGGATGCTCCAGCAGAAACACATGAGGTTCTGGAGAGTAGGCCATCCGTCTGACGTGCTGTCCGTATGATGTACGATCTTCGGTCTCCGCCGACCACGGAGAAATCCCGAGAAACACGTACGAATCACCTGAGTGATCATCGGCTCCAACGGCTATGAACAGTATGCCGGATACCTTTGAGTGACTGTACCTCATTCGAAGGGCGTGTGAATCAACTTGATCACCGGCTCCTGGCAACAGGAGGCAGGCATCGCAACAGCCACGTTGATCTTAAACTCTATGGCTGGACAGATCTACTACACCAGAGCCGCCTTCCTCGGTGATCCTCAAAACGCTGCGCTGCTTTTGTCGCAACTTCTTGCAGGGTTCACTAGGTATCCTGAAAAGATGTATTCCATCCGAAGGACATATAAACCGAACCACTACTGGTCACAGACCCTAAATGGAGTGTGAACTACGTGCTTCACCCCACTGCCTTATGGGTTAGGTTTCTTTTGAATCAAAGGCTCCAGGTGGGGCCTATCAAGCCAGACCTATTCTTCGGTCTTAGCAACAGAGAAGTATTCTGCCCTATAGTTATGCACCTATGAACTTGTATTAGATATAAATTATGTATTGTGCTCCTATCATAATTTCGGCCGAGGTACCGGCGACTAGCATTGGTCCCATGTTGCAACCTAATGCAGTTTATCCTCTTTTGGTAACTAACTATTTACTTGATGAGTCCCAAACCACCTTTTTCAGACCAATACCGAAGATCTGCTTCATCTGTTTTTCGCGACAGAATGATAGTGCGCCAAACACTAAGATGATATCTTTTGCTGGTAGATTAACCGGCGGGTCTTGAACGTATTTTTGAAGCCTTTAACATTGATATCTGTTGTCTTGCTTCAAGATCCCATCTCAGAGCCACAACTTTAATCTCCGTCAGCCGTTTCACCATACAACCACAACGTTTACTTGTCTGGAGATCTTTCGGTTCAAGCTACTGCTATTGTAATTGCTTTAAGCGCACAAACAGCCATGGCAATCGTCGAACAGAAAACGGTGAACGTTAGTTGCAGTTTTGTGCTGATAATGAACGGTTTACGGATGACTAGTAGGGGACTTTGGTTTTTCATACAGATTGAACAACACCCACAATTGATCGCAACTGCCGCATTCCCACATACTTTCCAATCGGTCCTTTTCGAAAAGAAGCAATAGACTCGAGTCTCGCTTTCATTAGAACTCGTCAGTAGTGCACATGATCACCAATGCCGGGACTAGAACTCCGGCCACGTTTTCATCAGGCAACCGTGTTTACCACTGCGCCATTCACCTCATATTAGGCACGATCGAATTATCACGGCACGTGAACGCTCAACCACTTTCGCTTGTGAGTAGTGATCAGGTTGCCCGATCGTCTCGATAGGAGACACAGTAACTGTCCTGTTAACTCCAATCGATGACCCCTCGATTAGGACTTCTCTCAAACAGTAACGAGTACAAGGAGGCCAAGTGTGAGCGAGATGATCTACGAAGACAGTGGTGAGCCTATATATAACCTGCAATGACGATTAGTACACTAGGCTGATAACGTCCGACAGCAGTTGAACTGTTCACTCGTACCACGGACTGCGTATTCGAGCTCCGTCTGTGCTCATTGATCTGTTGACGTGTCCCCACCATTTGAAACATAAGTCTATCCCGAGACCAAGTTTCTGAAAGGTCACAAAGCATCCGACCCAGGTGAACACACTCTTGCCCTTTTTCTAGATGGAAGTCCAACACTAATCAAGTTGCTGAGGGCCTTGCTTCAAAGAAAGAATCAATGGAATTGTTCCAAATGATTGGGGTTTGGCTAACAACATATCTACTTTCAAAAAGAGCCCTTTCACTTTGTGTGCTAATCAAAGAAGGATTGACTTAATTTCCATTTGCTTGTAATCAATGTACATCGTAGACCAAGCGGAATGTGCCCAAACAGTGTACCCGTCAGGAGCATGCTGAAATTCGTCCTAGCCGTGGCTGTACTGAGCACATCCTCGCATTGCGCCAGATGCTCGACTTTCACCAACCATACAGAGGATCAACGATGATCTTTTTGAACGTCAGTGGGGTCTCTGATTCGGCTGACAGAGCCGCATTCTGGGACAGTATCAAGGAAGCGTGTGTCCGAGGAGTACGCGAATAACCTGAGAGCAAATTACTGTCAAACCTCGAATCAGAGTAAATCTTATGGCACCGCCGACCTTTAGTGTTGTGTGTGGGGTGCGATAAGGTTGTCCAGTATTCTCTTCCTGTTCAAGTTTGTAGTAGGCAACATCCTAGACCGGTGGGGTAGAACTGCTCCTGAATATTCGACTTCGAGACACAGAGTATGTAGACGGCACCGCTTTGATCTGTAACGGTTCACATGAAGCTCAGAACATCTTAGAGAGACTAGAACCCTAAGTTCGTCAGCTTGGTATGGTCTTTACACCTACTGAGTGAAAGACGCTGTTACAAGATTGGCATGACTCTGTGCTTGCTTTCACCCTTAATGTTGAGCAGTTGGAAGTAGTCGAAAAGTTTAGGCACCTTGAGAACCGTATCAGCACTGGTTGAATGTCTGACGAGATCACACATCGCACAGCAAAGGCTCCAGTGACGTTCGCTTGCTCATGTTATCTGTGGCGTCAGCATGATTTCAGTCTATCCGTAAAAGGCCCAGTGTACAATGCAACTGTACGGGTGGTACTATTGTACGACCTCAAAATCCGGTCTATCATCGCAGAGGATGCTAACAAAGTATCTATTTTCGATCAGCAGTGTCTCCGAAACATTAACGGTGTGTACATGAAGGACTGTATGTGGGATGACGAAGTTCGACGAGGTGTCTTCGGAACGGATAGATTGTGTCGACTACCAAGCATATTGTTCTCGCCTCCAGTTTCGCTGACATGGTCACATCTTTCGAACGTCAACTCGCAGTCTGTCACACCGTGCCTTGTTTGCGAGTGGTGGATTGGGCTGGAAGCAGGAGCCCAGTGTGCAGCGTATAACTTGGACTGGAGGTATGAAGGCACTCACATCGAGCTTTGCTTCAGCAAGGCTCTCCGGGCTTTCTGGCCGCGGTCCGAAGGAAAATGAACATTTTCGATTGAGGACACTGTCTGATATGGCGAAGAACAGAAGTCAATGGCGTTCGTGTTACGAATCTCTGTGTAAATCTGTGTAAATCTTTCTCTTATCTCCTTCTACATATGCCGCCTCACCATTAAACAATACTTTATGCCTTCTCGTAATGTAGCACGTTTGCCATTTCACGTGGTTCTTAGATGTTGAATATATATATATATATATATATATATATATATATATATATATAGGCAGCAACGTGATATCAATTTGAGAATGAGGCCACCCTCATTCCTTCTAAATGTATTTATGTATTTTTCTCTTTCGTCGTCTGTACTCTCTGCTCAGCCTAACTGTGGTTCCAATCCTGTCCCGAGTTCCAAGGACACATATCTCCTGGGATTATCCTTCTTTTATAAACAAACTTGGGTAAAGCATACAACTTTGGGCAGTGCGCGCTTTGCTAAAAACAGTATCCGTCTTCGGGATAGTGGAATGTATACTTGCTTTCAACTGCCTGTGATTTCAAAACCTAAAATTATTTTCACCGTGAAGTACAATTCACACATCTGAGTAGAGATTCGTAGCACATACCTCTTTCGGATACTGTTTAATACAATGCCGATCTGCGGAATTGGTAAAAATTTTCCTTTTTTTCGATTCTCTGAACTTGTACGTGTCAACATACGCTCAATTGCCATACCAGATGGCACTGCCACGTTGTCTGACTGAGCTTTGGTCTTGTTTCGAGAGTAGTTAAGTTGTGAAATTCATTTCCTCCTTTTAGTCACTCAGTTTTCAATCATCTTCGAACATTCGAAGGCCAAGTTAGGCCACAGTTATATACCAATTATCATTGAATTCCAATACGCTTTTCATTGCATACACAAAGTCATTGGATCACCGGTTAACCACCCGCCTCCTATTCTTACATATTGAACAAAACTGATGTAATGGAATTCTTTAAACGAGGCTTGGAATTGCTTTTCCTCCTACGAGTGTATGCCAATTTCCGATAAGCGCCAGTCACTGTTACATTGCTGTCAACGGTAACGAACCTATGACATGGGGTGAAAATAAATATACATTCTTCGCTAGACTATCTCAATAAAAAAGCTATCAGTGTAGAATAGAAATGAAGCAATCTGTTCACACTGTCAAATGTCACGAAGAATTGTCAACAGACAATCGTTGCATTTGCGTTCAAAACAGAAACCGCTGCAACGCGTCATTAATATACATAGGCAAGCCACACCACATAAGTCCTCAGCGATCATGTGATCAATAAAAAAATCGGAGGGAAAACGATGGTGCACCTGTGCATTCACAGCCTGAAGGTGAACGAATGGATCGTAAAGCCCATAGGCAAACGAGAAACAATATAAACAGCGAATACTCACCTGATAACCCCCAAGCAATATTCGCAATTTCTTCTCCATCTTAGCGGCCCGCTTGGCCTCTTCGGCCATCGATTGGCGCAACTGATCCAGACGCTTCTCGTGAGATTCGATGCGGTCTCGCTTGGATACGAGATTTGCACGTGTGTATCGTCGATGAGCGGGAAGGTATAGTACTTGCGAAAGACATTCATGCCATACTTTGGCATACGCTTCGGCAGACAATTCACCGTGATTCATGCCAGTGCGCACCACGGCCATCTCACTATTTAACAGTTGTTCGGCCTTGAATCAATAGATTAGAATAAATGTTTAGTGGCACAATGCGGCAGTAGAAGAACCGTGGAAGAACATAAAGTGTTGAATGGTTCAACATTTCATGTACACATCGCTAGACGAGAAAAAATAGCTACACCGACTTTTCTACATTTTGAGATCTAGGGTATCAGCAATCGGCGACGACCCACAAACGATCAAGGCAAACAGCAGCACTGCAAAACGGTTTCTATTGGCTTCGCGCGACATAAAATTATTATTATTATAACCATTACACAAGTCAGAAAAGAGACCGAAAGCCGAGTCAGAGCCATAAAATAAACATGGTTGACGGAGAAAAACGGGCAAACAAAAACTACGGATAAAAAGCAGACGAGAAAACAACGATAACGTAGGAGGAAAAACCCTTGTGTCAGTAGAATATTGCACGTGAGTTTGAAACTGTGCTGCTGGTGCTGGAGTCTTCATCATTGTTGTCCCTAGAAAGGGGTTTGAATAATACTACTGATAAATGGCGGGGGCGGAAAGATTAATAAAAACAGAAGGTCACTCACAGGCGACCACAGCTTTGCGGCCTCATAGGCGTTTCGGGCAGCAGTGCATATCCTTATCGTAGCCGGGAGATGAATTCCTACCATGGAGCAACCGTGACTATTGTTCACATCGCACGATCGCTTCGCGAAGAGGCACAGTGACTGTTCTAAATCCAGACAACAATCCGACTTCTTATCGGCGTACAGTCCACGGGTCAAACTTGATACTAGTTTCATCTTATCCACACGTCAAGTCATGGGCTGCCTAATGTGTCGTTTTTCCCTAGTCATATTTAAGGAGCGCGAAAAAGACGATACATGACAGGCGCTGAATAAACATGTATAAGCGCTCTAACCACCTCAACTGATGAAGTGAACCTATATGGCGGAAACGTGTGCCATTTGTTCCCAACACACGCTATTATACTTCACATCCACTCGCACTATGCTGCCATCACCCACGGACCGTGCTCCGCAGACAAGAGGTGCTATGTGTAGGTAGTCGGCGAACACTATCAACACAAGGCGGCTTTGAAATACCAGAAAATTTACAATCGCGTTGCACATCCTGTGTCTGAAAGAGAGACGGATGTCACGCCGACGCAAGAAATGTCCCAGGTTGACAAACCACAACTCCGCGATCCGTAGAAAGAGCCTTTCAAGGACACTACAGGCAGCTCTGATACAAGTTTCAAAGTAAACAAAACTATTCACCTAACTCAAACTACCATCAAACAAGGTGTGCGCAGCCACAAGCCCCTGCCAACCCTCAAAAGACGCTTTGTACCAACTGACGTAAAATACATGCCATATCGTGAGGCAATCTGGAGCGTCTCGGACCACTTGTGAATCAACACCAAGCAGGACCGCCTCATGAGCATAATCTAAGTCTATGGTTTTGTTTCCAGGGTGGTTTCATACCACCACACATGAGACGACTCACAGCTTCGTAAAGGAGATCGTCGATTGCAGTTTAAGATAAAAGCGGAAATAAGGCAACCTTGCTGCAGACGGTGAGGAGTGACGAAAGTGTCAACATTACATGAGGTCTCAAAGTACGATGTCTTCAGAATGGACGCACACTTATCAGATACCCCAACTGATGTACTGCTGTCTATGATGACGATGAGGTACCCTAACAGAAGCGACGGCTGACAGGCTGTTCAGGAACATGACTACTGCTGACCGTTGGCGGATGTGGCATTGTCTGAGCAACTGTTAGTAGGTGAAGGTTTGATTACTGCATTGTCCACTGACGGTAAGTCTAGAACGCTTATCACGACACTGAGGTCGACGTTTTCGGTTAACCCGTGGAGTACAACGAACACCAACCGTTTAGGCAAAAATGAAGTCAGCACATACTTACAGTTAACAAGCGACGATCACACAGTGACAAATATGCCACAAATCAGACCGATACGTTGGCAGTTGATACGCACGTTGTGTCGGCCTTCCTTGAAGGTCAGTGCATGTATCGATTTCTCCAAGGACGTTAGCAATATACAAAAGTCTGGGGAACAATGAGCAATTCTTTAACGAGCACATCTGAACCATATTTGGAAAGGACCGGAGGAAAGTTTTCTGAATCGAGCGCTTTGTGGTGGAAACTTTTGGATGGCTACTTCCGTTAGGGGAACTGTGGCACAGATCATAAAATATAGTTAGGCTCATTAGTCAGAGTAGCCGATGTAGACCGTCAATGGAATTGCATTTAGCATTTCGTCGCTCAACACTTTAGGCGCGTTTCCATGTTGCATACTGATAAACCGTCTGCTTCGTAGACATTTGCACTACTGCCGGTGGACCAGGTAAGATAAAGTAGCTCTCGGGAATTTCCGGATGTAATAGCCAATTGCATTTCACCCGCACGTTGGAGACATCAAATTTCGCAATCACTTTGTAAACTTCGTACGAACAAGTCGCTGCCGACCGCTATTGATCGACTTGAATGAAGGTATTGGCTCGCAGTTATGTCTACTGGCCCGGTACGGGTGAACAGCTGGAGCAACAGGGTAGATCCTGCCACGGTTGCGCTTCAGCGTCTGAATTACCCCCAAAAGCCCCATTGGAATTTTGGCCAATCCCTACAGCATCAAGGTTGAGGGAACACTTGGATTTTGCTAGGCCTCTGCACGAGCAGAACTTAGTGATCGCCTTCGACACTTAGTCGAAGTGGCCAGAAGTTGTCTTGAAGCCAAACACTACACCACAGGGTCAACCATCCTACAACTTTGGAAAATGTTCAGTTAGTTCGGGTGTCCCACGACTCGGGTCAGTGATGATGGGACACAGTTAACTTCCTCAGTATTTGTTGACTTTTGTCACCAGAACGGTACTGACCACATCCGATCACCGACTTACCATCCCCAGTCCAACGACCAGGCGGAGCGCCCTGTGGACACGTTCAAACGTGCTCTTCAAAAAGCTCAGGGGGAAGGAACGACCATGGAAGTGTTGGAAACATTCCTGAGGCATTATCGAGCAACTCCAAATCCACAAACACCTGATGGACGATCCACCAGCTGAGGTTCCTATTGGACGGAAGTTCCGATTGCCGTTAGACTCTATTCGCCTGACTGTCGCTGTTCCAGGATCCAAGGATGGAACTATGGAAAGCAGGTTCAATCAACGGCACGGTGCCAACACTGACCAGAGTGTCCTGGCACGGGACTATCGCAAATGTTTTGCCAAATGATCCAGACGACTGGGAAACGTCATTTTTTTAAGTCTAAGTTGGAACGGACATCTGGAATCGTCATGCCAGCCAGTTCTAGCCTACAAGTATCGCCAAGCAATCACCGGGTAAGAAAGATATGTCACTAGAGATCCTGACAGACACGTTTAGTCTCCCTCAACCGGAGCCTGCAACACTGACTACCAACACGCGGAGATCGCCACGTGAGTTGCCTCCTAGAAGACTGACTGATCGAGAACGACCTCCAATGATTCCCCTGCATGTTAATCCTCGACTTCCGTCGTATAATCAACATCCTCAAAGAGATGTTAGGGTCAGGATAAAACTGACCCGAAGAACACGATTCCGTTGTCAGAAATCAGATATTCCAAACCGTTACTGAGATATCCACCGGTGTGGGATTCAAATATTTCTTCGCACGCTCACGCCGCCACAAGGTCAATGATCTTCTATAAATACAGACCAGTTTCTCACATAAATTCGCAAAGCGTCTGGTGGCTAAATACCTTGCCTATCCGGAGTCTGCTTTGTCCGTGTTTTCACTCATTCTTGTCATTCGCAGTTTGGTTGCCAATTAGAAGGGTTTTCTATTCGCGTTATTCGTTCACCGTTGTTCGTATCAGTTATTCGCGCTCGTGTTCAGTAGGATTCAGTCATAACACAGACGAAAATAAATGTACAAGCTGACGCGAGACTGGCCACGAGGAAAGTCAAATCGTAACCGAAAAAAGGCCGAAAAACCGCCACTTCATACATGCAAAGACCCGAGGGCAACAGAACAAATCTGTTCGAAGCTGAAAATCAGGCAAATGTCCAGTAAAATGAGGAGAGCACAAAATGAGTATCTGTCTCAAAGACATATACATATATAGTCTCATTGCAAACAAATATGGGGATGCCATCACAGTGATTGAAATAGAAACAAGAACTGGAAGTGGTCCTGGGCATGAGTCGCAGAGTAATTAGACAGACACAATGTGAGATAGTTGACGGAGATCGATATTGTAGCTTTGTGCTAGAATACTGAAACTGTGCTTCAGTAAGACATCGAAAATCCAAGGCAGGGGTCTCCAAAGTACGCGCAAGAGCTGCATGTTGAACTGCCTGAATAGGCGTTCGAACGCTGAAGGTGACAGGTTTAAATGCTGTCCAGGGGGTACGTGGCTGTTTGTGTCGGACAGGCAAAGATATCATCTGGATGCTTGACACAAAGGCATTCCAGCTTTGACTTCCGTTGAGAAAAGTAAATGAGGCAAGTCTCGATGTATATCTGAAAATAAGACTGGGGGTTATCACGTAAACAGTCATTCAACAAGAGGAGAAAATGCATCGTATCGTTTTGGTACGGTGGTGAGTGACATGAGAACGAAGCCGGACACCGGCAATTTAGAAAGATTCTGTCAGAATCTTACTTCTATGTCCTTTGCGAGGCTTCATAATTGATGCAATCCACATGAAGCCACTTGTAAGTGGTATTACACTTGGGCCCCCTTCAGAAGAGCAACCATACGCGAAAGAAGACAACTTCGATCGGACTGTCAGGCCAATCCGACCAATATTTCATTGTACATAGTTGTGGGAAGCGTCACCAATGAGTGTAGGAATATTCTGAGATAGGTAATTTCGTTGCTACCCTCAAACTGTTGGTCTGTTCTGCTTTCTCTAGTAGTCTCAGGTCGTATAAGGTTGATAACTAATGGTTTCATGAGCTGATTATCAATGTGGTACATGATACTTGCACAATAGGGTTGAGTGCAGTCAAACTGACACTGTAGCCAGCAGAATCGAGGTAGTCCAGCCTCGTTTAGCCTTTGAAGAAATCAGGGGCCACTCGTCATATTCGCTGCCCTTCATGGTTTGGTTCCCTTCCTCATCTTGTTATTAACTTCGTTAGAGCTGTATATCTGTTCCAGAAGGAAAATCTCTGCTATAGTATGTAATGGTTTTATCTCTCTGTTCAATAGTTACGTTTTTTTCATAGCCACACAAAATGAATTGCTTGAACTGGCCAACCAGTCCAATATGTTGTCATTAACACATAACACATGCAAACACTATTTCATTTCGCTACTCGAGTGAACTAATATGAAATCTGTGCAATTTTTAACTCCATTTCCACATCTTAAATCTCTCCGAGATCGCGGTCACTAAAATCCAGTGGTTGCACTTAGTCGCACGTATTACACAATCAATCCACGTGAATAGTACTTTGAGGGAAACTATAAGAAAACATTTTCCACTTAATAGCTCATTTGCCGGTTGGTCATGCCGTTTATCACAAACTCAGTGGAGTTTGTAGATCAACACAGATGGATGGGAATAGCCACCAACTGGTCGTGTTTCCGGTTAATTCTGCCCATCAATCATGCGACTTTTAAAACTTGTGAAGCACCGTTTTAGCGTTCTCCATTGCAAAGACATTTCCAGCGCGTAAAGTGTGCGGATTGTTCGGTTGTTCTTAATCGCCTTGACGCGCAATCTCAAAAATTGCAGTGTAACCGCTGGGTCTACGGAAATCCACTCCAACAACATATTGATCTTTGATTCTGTAAGAATCTTGCTTCTGTGTCCTTTACGAGGCTGAGCTTCATAACTGATGCAATCCACATGAAGCCACTTGTAAGCGGTGTTACACTTGACTCCGTTCAGAAAGGTAATCACGCGCCAGTCATCCCCCCTTTCAAATGCTTCGATAATATGTTTGCGTGTTTCGGGACTGATGCGAGTGTAATTCCGTCTGTCATCCATGTATACAAGAGAAGTAATAAAAATGTTCTCACAAACTGGTCCACTCTCATATTACCACTAGAAGTCTACCCCGACCCTAAACCTCACTCCTATTGGACGTGATATCCACAGACACTCCTAACCATTCGCAACCATTTACGTCAAAGGAACTGATACGGTTCGCAGTTTGATGAGTTAGTAGGAACAGAGTCAGATGATCTGTGCTCCACTTTGACCGCTAACCCCGTTCTCATTAAGCAAAGCTGTTGACACCCCTCAAATAACCCGTACCACTTCCTCTATCAAAGTAGCCAATGCGAAGTGCTCTAATTAAGATTGGTTGTTTCTTCCGGTTAGTTGGACCAACCGCGTTCTTGCCGTCACAACCAAGATTCCAACGTGGAAGTTCTAATGCACTAAACTGATTTGCTTTTGCATGTAATGGAAAATCTTGTGTCTAAATGGAAAGAGATATGTAAAAAGGTATAGACAAATATATACCAGGCCAACAAATTTATCCTCTCGAGCTCACAGTCTCTACAGGAAACAGATGGGAAGGCAAAGTACTGACAATAAGATAGCTTAAACCTTCATTCGGATTGGTACAGTCAGCCGACTAAGCAAGCAGAAAATGATTCCAGACAAGAATATTTCATCGTGGCCTTACATAGCAACGGACGTATGTGTGAATTGTACTGCAGACGCACAACTGCATAGCTTCTAAATACCAGTGTCTAACAATGCGATAAGCCAAAGTGAATCCTGACGTGTCTGCTTAAGTAACTTTACTCCATATAACAAAGCGCTGGCGAACAGCGTCCCATCGTATAATTTACTTTGCTCTTCTGTCCTTCCGCCAAAAACAGTACACATAAAGAAGCTCCCGGAAAGTGCCATCGCAATGTACCTAAGGAGATAGAAACGTAACTAAGCTCACTTGCAGTATGACTGGAGGCAAAAGGCTGCCATTCCGTTGCCTTAAGAAGACATTAGTGGTTGTTGGGTCAACGGGGAGGCTTGAAATTGGAGCACTTATCTAAACGTGTTATCCACGAAAGTACAATTTCTATGCCAACAATCACTACATTTTCATCCAACACTGTCTCCTTCCAGCATGTAACATGATAGTTCCTCAAAGGTGATCGAGCTCCAGAAACTTAAGAGCGCACGGAAAGCCGCAGATGTTTCGACGTTGTTGTACATGGAGTGCACGAAGATCACAGGGTGCGACCGCATGTGGCATGAGATATTTTGGGCAAGTACAGTGGATTGACCGTGCCGGTATGATAAAACGCTGAAGGAAATCTCGGAGACCGATCATTCTTTTCGTTCATTCGTGTTTCCCCTTGTGCTGGCGAACTTAAGGGGGAAGGGTGGTGGTCCTGTGTGTACGTTGGATCTAAACAGTTATGCAACAGAGAAAACATCAAAATGCAACCAACACTAGCACCATCATCTTCATTCCTGTATTCACTGCCAATGGTCGAATGCAAACCATGATGATCCAATTAACACAGAACAAACACAAAAGTGGCTGCGCACACCTCAAGCAACAGTCCGAAACAACCGAAGGACTTATCAGGGTCCAACTCATATTGCTGTGTGTAATTAGTCACGATTGTCGATAGTTAGAATATGACAGTCAAATGAAAGGAAGTAGGCGTACTTCCATTCGAAAAGAAGCACAAACAACAACACGTTGTCATCAGCATAATCAAGATCAGTCAGTCTTCCACCAGATAGGAGGTCTACATGGGCATCCTGCGAGTTCCGCAGAAGGTCCTCTATTGTTTCATCCGTCACAAAATTAAACAAAAATGGTGAAAGTGGACAACCATGACGCACACTACTCATGATGGTGAAACTGTCAGATACTTCACCCTGAACCCTAACCTGAGCTGATGTATGGGAATAAAGCGCCGACAGTATGTTCACATACTCAGTCAGTGCATCGCTGCGTTTAAGCGACCCTAAAAGTGCAAACCGACCCAGCGAATCGAACGCACCTTTATAGTCGAGAAATACGGCAACCATTGGCTGGTGGTACACATGACGCTGCTCCAGAATTGGATGAAAATATGATCTATACATCCTCGTCCAGGGGAAACCCTCCCTGTTCTTCCTTACTACTTGCCTCTTGAGTTGCAGTGAGTCGGCGAAGTATAATGGATGCTAGAACCTTCGTAATGACTGAGGTCAAACTAATTTCTCTACGTTTTTAGCAGGAGCCCCGGACTCCTTCCTTCAATATGAGGATTATTATCAAGTGACCCCAACACGGAGGCATGATTTCCGTTGTCT
>LUCH01005196.1:0-23352 GCA_013368495.1 Paragonimus heterotremus | reverse complement strand
TCTCTTAAACATACCGGACATCGAAGGAGTCTAACGTTCGTAAGAGAGTGGCCTGTTCATCCATCTGTTTTACAGTGCAAATGTTGAAGGCACTCCCATAATAAATGACATTCTGTATCTGAGCAAGGGACGAGGGACGCTTGAGGTTGAGTGGTAACAGATGGAACTTACCGGCACTTTGTCACTATTGTTGGCCATATCTGTTATAGAACGTGCAGAGTAATTACCAGAAATGGGGTTCGGGAGGGACCTGTACGTCGGATTTAGCAGATAGGGCGACCCGGTTTATATTGCGAGACGGCCGATGCACTGTGGAATTACAGGTGTTGTGATTGCTGATGGTTGTATGTGGGCTGAGATACTACCAGGACGCCCAGACCTAGGCAGGAGAACGATTAGGGTTTTCAACCAAAGCCGTTGGCTTAAAAGCTTGCACCGCAAGGCAGCGTTGTATTAGAACTGGTAATTTTTCCGGAAAAGGATGCCAACCTTCTTCAAATCTCACAACCTAGAAGACCAGGAGACTGGTTTGTCAGACATCTACCTACTGGCCTGCTTGGTATCAATGACTCCGTCGGTGCGGTCACCACACCGTCCAGTTTAGCCCAGTAGGTCATTGAGATGCGCAAGCCGTCACACCGCGCCAAGGTCCAGTCTCGTCGTGACGGACCTAGTTAGTTCACCTTTCAAGAACGCTAATCCGTTAGTTACCAAACTACACGCACTTTGGGGTGTTTCCTACCTCACCGGCGAAATATATAAAATGGATGAACAAACGACGCTGCCCAAACAGATGGATAATGGACAAGCAAGATATCACACTGTTAGGGGGTCCATTTTTTTCGTTCATAATAGCCTCCGTCCTCGAGGAAAAGGGTTAATCCAGTCAGAATGAGCGCAACTATCCAGAACGATCGACAGGTAACCTTGGTTATTTTTTTACCCGTTCGGCCTTTATTCCGCTATGCTCATTGGTGGCTTAGTGACCCTAACTACTTTTGTCGATAACTGTCCTATTTTCTGATTCGAGAATATTTTTAGGTCACTACGCACCATATAAATATCGTTGTCGCATACGTTTTTGGGATAGAACAAGGCTGTTCTTTGCACGCGTCCTCTGGTTTGCCTTGGGAACAAATTACGGGAACAGTCGCGGTATTTTTCGAGATCGAGATTTTCCGTGTTAATTATATATATATATATATATATATATATATACGCACTTTGTCAGTAATGTTATCAACTGAGGTGGGAATAAGAAATGAATCAATAAGTAAATAAATAAGAAAATGGTGAAAATTAACGAGGTGTCTTTAAGCACCGTGTTTCGGATCTCGGAGAGACGCGGTAAGTGGAGTGACAAACCCTAGTGTCTTATGTTTCCATGCAGAAGTATTGTTTAATTGCCGTGCCGTTTTTCCGGGTAAACCCACAGTTAAGTAGAGAAAGATCTGAGTCGAGTGGTAAGGTGACACGCAAATCATGTGACCGAGCCAAGGAGACCAAATGACAATACTGATATGCATGTGAAAATGTTTAAGTCGTTGCTCTCAAAGATCCGACGTCTAACAGTATCGCCGATCAGCTGGGGATTGCACGACGCGAGCGGAAGCAGTGACTGTCAATCAGCGAAAATTTTGCGCTCGGGTAGGTCAGGTTCCATGACTATATAGAAAAACGGAACGCCAGATAAAGAATACATTTGTCCTTACATACACAAGCTCACGTGCTAGGTTGTCCAGGTATGAAGAGGCACTAGAAGTATTCATCGTTCCACCCCATTCTCGAATATCATGTCATAAGCACAATTAACCTCGCGAGGTGTTTCGAGTTACGATTAAAACAAAAAGATGCAAAGATGACCAAGTGAACCTACTGCCTTCAGTTCCTCTTCTTCAAACTCCATGTACGGACGTTCGCGAAGATATGCCTCATGCCCTGCCTTGACCTGTTGCAGATACCGCTTCTGTTGACTGGATGAAGGAAAACCGCCGGCGCCCGACTGCTTAATAGCCTCGGAAAGCAGATTGGGAGGAGGATTGTTCAAGTTGTCGTAGTGCATCATAGTCAACATTTCCTGTTTGATCATTTCTTCTGCCTGTGAACATGACGAAGAAACGAGTAGGAAGTGGATGCACTAGACCGGAAGAAACAATCGGTTCTAATGGCCCAAAAAATGAATCAGGCAGAATAGTATCTCTATCGACGACTTATTGATTGTTGAGTCTATTTCCGTACAAAGCTTTTGTAGCCGAATTAATCGAATCAGAAATTTAACTGGGAGTAGTGAGGTCAAGAAGAGATTGCAAACGGCATAATAGAGTTGGTCACAGACCGGTTACTGTGAAACCGGATTTAAAAGCACTGTGATGTTAATGTGAACGTTATTACCCAAATTGTCATGATGGAAAAAGAGGACGGAATCGGAAGAAATCGATTGTTGAGATTATGGGCCGTTAAGTAGAGTTTACTGACAGACCCGTTAAACCCCGAAGGGACCATTCGACACAAGTATGAATTATATATATATATAGCCTTAAATATAGCAATATGTGTCGATATCAGTAAGCTATACCGAGGTCAATATAACACTTACGCCTCAACAATAAACATTTCACGTCAAAATGAAACATTTGCAAAACGCAAACACAAAGACTCTCGTCTCTTAATACAAGTGACTTTTTTTACTGAATTCGGCAAATTAGCTTTCTAGGTTCAACATCTTAAGTCCGTCCGTCCTAATCTACATCACAATTATTCGAGTTAGCAATGAATGCGTGCTCCCCCAGTGAATTCAAATTTCCTCAGTTGTCTCCCTGAGCTTGCTGCAAAAGAGTCCACGATGATTTCTACCAAATTGTTAAAACACGTTGTCCCTAAATAAATTATCCAATTTACGGTTTCACATTATTTCAAACAGCGCGAAAAATTTGCAGCGAAAATTCTATTCGACATAACTCGCGCTTAATTCGAGTCTTTCTTAATCGATTTGAACATCTCCAACTAAGTTAAGGTGGAAGCATCAATCTGCATGCATTAGGCCTTGTTGAAATAACCATGAAACTGAGTAGCTAATGTGTGGCTAATCGATACCTACCGTAACCGCCAGCTACAGTGTTCATGTACTAGTTTCACGTGATGAATTTAACGAAAAGAATATTTCTCATTAAGTATGTTAACAGCTGAAAAATTCCTTCTCGGGGAGCATAACGCATAGTATCAGATTATGATTTTTACTGGCTTGAACAGAAATACGTAGCGACAGTCCGGTTATGACAACAGCATGATAAAAAGAAAATTACAAACCACCTTAGAGTTATACAACCAACCGTCTGACTTGACTTATCGAAAGTTGTCTATCATTACCAAGTGACTTCGTAATCACAATCCTTCCAGAAATTTCACCAAAGTAAATGTCGGTTAGACAACTGCACTTGACACATCCTTGAATGAAATTAGACACTGATTCTCTCAACCTAGGAATAACAAAGACGCACAATGATTTTGTGAGATTCCTTCCAAGAGAAAAAAGTAAACGGATATTCGTAAAATTTACGACTCTTCTGTCACTGTCCTGTCGACAGCAGTGAATAACGATATCTTCCGTTGCCATTCATGTGGATCGCTCCGTGAAAGTATTAGAGCAATTATTGAAAACTGATTTACATTTGATCATGTACACAAAACAAAAACAGAATAAGTGAAAGCGCGTTGGCAGAATAGCGAGACAAACGTCCATTGAAGCTTAGAAGTAATTCAGTGTTCAGGGGTCGTGTTCATGTTAAACACACAATCTCTTACAACTAACGTCAGCGAACGATGAGCTAAGCGTAAACTGCGTGAAAGTGAGATACAAACGATCGTAAATCATAGACGTGCTCACCAAAATAAACGTAGAAAACCCCATACTGTGAACGGGAGAAAAATACTTGGCTAAAATATGAAGAAACGAGCAAACAACACCAAACTGACAGAAAGTGCTAGTCCGTAGCAGTTTTGCTGGTACAACACTGTAAAACACATGCATGTAGCTTTTCACCCAAGTAATCATAAAATCTGTATCAAAGCGGACTTTATTATTCTGGATGAACTGGTTCCACAACGCCCGCATATTCTGAAATATCTCCAGTGAAGTGGAGGAGGGAGTAACTTTATCAGGAGGTTCAACCGTTTGAACCGCTGAACAGAAACTCGACTCACTTTTTGTAGGTCAGTCATGGAAGAATCCTGCTGGGGCGTTTGCGACGGAGGAAAATTTCGCAGAATCGTATGGTTTATATCGGACGGTCGAGGTAAGCCGCGTTTTACGACCTGGCTACGTTTTTCCCACGCTGCCTGGGCGGCTGCAGCTTGCTCCTTCTCACGCGTCCGATCGAGATCCGACTGATCAGCGATGCGAGTGGCCGTTCCTCCAACCTCCAAGCTCGGTTGCACTTCATCTAAGTCCACATTATCTTCCTGACTGACAGTAGTAGCATCCTCGGGGACGAATATCTCAAAATTGTTCCGGGGAGTAGGTAAATCAGCCAGACTTTTACGAAGACTGTTTTTTGCAAAAAGCGGATTGGAGGTTTTGAGGACATGTTCACTGGCAGCATCCAAGTCACCCAATTCACCTGCATTTATATTTAATCTATCGCGCAAAGGAGTGATTTGACCGGGTACGAGTTTACGGTCCAGCGAATCCGTTCCCGGTGTCCCGTTGACCATTGGAGTGACTGAAAACGATATCAAGCGCAAAGAACGATAACAAAGTTAGAGTGTATGAGACCTAAAATCCAGATGGCTTAAAAAATGTTCGGCCTTCGGTAAATCCACAAAACGGGTGTGAAATATCATGTAATTTTGTGGATCGCAAAAGGGACTGATCCTCGTAGGCTATTTAAATTGAGAGTCCAACAACAGCAGAGTTGGGAAAGTTACCGTAGCATTATCACAAACATGAGTATGTGTACACACGAAGTGAAAAAACTTTGCATTAACGTACCAAAAAAACAGAATATAGACGAGTGCTCACTGAGATTGTTCCTAATCAGATTGGCATGGTCAGCTAATCAAACACGTACAAAATAACCTATTCCACTCGCAATCGTACTCTGTGGCGTCCACATCAACCATGTTCAGCAAAGAGAAAGCATGTCTGAGCTTCGATGTACATTTAATTTTATGCGGTGATGATTATGGCAAAACCGTAATCAATTTTGGCAGGCCGTTTACATATAGCCTGCCGAAAGGGGTGGACATTACACAGAAAACTAATTCACTTTCGGGAATGAAAACTATGCTTTCGTAAACGACAGGTTAAAAAAGTATGACAATTTCAAACAACCCCATGAAAGTAGGTGACCCAAAATAATCAATAACGGAGACGGACATTGGTAACAGAGTGATTGAATACCTTTACCTACGGTCATACTCTGGATCAGTTTAAGAATTTTTCGATATCCCTAAGTAGATTATAACTTTGAAGTAGTATAGAAATTCCAATCAAACGTACTACCATTTTGAGGCAAGGCAGAAGTAATCAGGAATAAGGTGGGCAATAGGTGCAGCACGTAGAACAATGTGAAGTGGTCAAAACACCGGAACAGACGAATGAAGATTCGTCGTCCAACGTTGCCATTGTAGAAAACTGGGGGAAGAAGGGCGACTGGTCGTACAACTGAAATGGTTATTTCGGATCAGCCATTTGCAAGTTGAAATTCGGAAAGGTTATATCCGTCGAAATACGTTACCAAGGAACAGATAAACGTCTTCTCAACACTTGGACATTTTGTACAACTTCCATTCCTTCTCGTAATCTACATGCTAACTACGTGCCAAAAATGATAGATTTTTGTCATTATCGCTACTGCACAATGTTCCAAGTGCCGTGAAACTCAGACATGCCTTAAACTTACAGAACGTGGACAGCGTAGGCGTCGCAGAATGCAACCACATATGAGATGAGTCATTATACGCGTACATGATGACCTGACCATGCCAAGATTGATGACCATTCACGTGCATCTATTATCCGTTTCCTGTTTTGGTGTATGAGGTCGAGTGGTCAGTTTTTGCCCCCATGTGTATGCACGCTGGCACATGGTCTGATACACGTACCAGCATAGTGTGACCGAAAATACTGAGTGCAAAAACCTACACCTAATATGACCGTGTAAGTAACGGGTATCAACCAGAAGGAACTTTTAAGGTCGGAAAGACCGTCGACTAAAGAACTAGAATTGCAGTACCAGAAGAAACACGGGGTCTAAAACTCACGCTTCACATTCGGGATTGATATTAATAATATCCAGCTCACAACATTATGGGTGAAATAACAGACATTTTTGTTTAACTCAGAAAGAAACTGGTTCAGCATCGGACTAGTGTCACTAGAAAAAAGTTTCCCATTGGAGTCGAACGACGTAGTATGCTCTCAATTTGGGCCAAACACTCAAGCTTATCAACAATATATCGTGAAAAATGTCTACCTATCCGGGAAGGAGCAGCGTAAAGTCACAAAAAGGATTCGTTGCTTAATTCACATGGGAAAGTTGAATAAACTAGGTCAAGTCTTCATATACTACTGGAGTGTCACAGACGAAGGTATTTTCAGGCACACAACATTACATCGACCGTCACATTTTCTGAAACATATTCTAGAGCTCAGCCTGAATCAGTCTTTGAAATCACCCGTTAAAGCGGATGCACAAGATGTCAAGGTGAATCTCAACAACAGTCATTTAACGTTAGATTATCCTTAAGCTAAAAGACCCGACCTAAAACTGCGACACCGTCATCAGTGGACGTTCTTAAACGAAAACCTGATAAACAAATTTGTGAGACCATAACCAGCGGAGTCATTCGAATAACTTTGAAATATGGTACAGTCTTTATTAATGTCAGTGCCGGTAAGTCATTATCTGCAGAAATGTGCTTGTTTCATTTCCACGTTAAGGTGATACTTCTCCTCCCCTAATGAAAATTCGTCTCACGTAATAATATTTCATATTCTCATGCTTAGTGTTTTTGAGACGAAATTATTGTTGTATTTCTCCCCGCTTTACTGTGCTCTTTTAATGCCATTCGACAGAGTCAGATGTGTGTAAGCATTGTAAACTTATCAATAACATGTAAAATACCACTTATCCCAATAAAAAGGCAATCGGACAGCCGCATAAACGTCTACTTGAGTAGTAACCTTGAATGCATCAACCTGCAACGTATGGCGTATTTGGGGGGTGAGAACTTCTAACAGTTTCAAAGCATTATAGTACACACAACTGATGATGTGCCAGCTCAGTACTGAAAAAAGTCTGATGTGTTCCACCATCATAAAGATTATATGGCTTTAACTTACTGCCTCCTGGCTGGCTTCCTGGCGTACGAAACGGAGTATGTCCCATTAATTGATTGGGTAACAACGTGTTTGGTGTGACCATGACATTCGCAGGACTTGGAGTGATGCCACTGAAGTCTGACTCGCCAATCAATTGGCGATTTTCCCCGCCCTTCAAAGGGGTTTGAACTTGCTGTAGCGCAAGAATGTTTTGAGCCTCCTGTGGTAATAAATAACATGAATCTGCGTGACAAGAGCATACAAAACATATGATGTTCGCTGAGAAGCCAACGGAGAAGTTCGCGCCAGGGATACAGCCCGACCCACCAACAAGTTTCGAAGGAATGGCATAACCAAGGCAAAAGACTGATTTCGGACATAAACGAAGCCGCTGAATTGACAACAAATGGACTGATTACCTCACCATAATCATCAACGATAGCAACACGTTAGGTGCCCACGACATGCAAACAAACAAAAGCGTCGCCAGTGACAATAAGAGGTCACCCGCATTATAGCTTTCTTACGGCCACAAACTACATTTACTCGGACGAACAACGGTAACATTCATGCCAATGAACTCGAGTAACTGAGATCCTACCAGAAGTCTCTAGTCACGGACTATGAGTATCGAGGGCCTCGGCTCGCAGGGATGAACATTTTGTGAATAACTTCGTTCCTTTACGCCGGATAATCACTTGTCCACGTCACACCTCAAGCCAGTCGGCCGCGGCATCGGTGAAAAATGATCGATAGGGCAGATGACCAGGTGACGTACTTACACCAGAAAACGTCAACTGTTTGACGCATGTGATCTATGCGTCTTTGGTAAGGAAGCACTAGAATACGAACGAATGCCAACAAGACTTTTGCACTGGTTGACTCATTAATCCCTTTAAATTGTTTTTCAGAAGTGCCTTCAACTCATATGCGTTGGTAGACGGTTAATGAAGCTGAGTTCAGTTAAGGGATGAACGCGGAAGTTTTAGTGGCTTTCATTCGAAAATTATGCATGGCACGCGCAAGTTAGCAATGAACTCAATCGAAATGAGGACAAATACGAACCAGCTGATGGCCGGTTCAAGCTCAGGCTCCTTAAATCACTCCCTGCTTGGGCAGCCAAGCAGTATGCGGTCCACATGAGACCTGATTTGTGGAGCAGTAGACATCTTACATCATAAAAACTGAAAAGCCACGCTACCAGAGCAAACACGCAAGCCTACCATCCAGTAAAGGAAAATCACAAACGCGGACAGCACCTAAAGTCACAGATTTAACATGAACGACTACATGGGGGGTTAACAAGCTTAAACAAAGGGAGTGGGAAGTGCGGGTTATGAAAGAGAAAAATGTTTAAAAAAAGATATTAAATCGGTACACACAGAGGTTCGAAATGCGAGCAACATTAACTTCTATTCATCGTTATGTCGGAGAGCATATTCAGTCAAAGATGTTTATTGCTTATTAGATCGCAGCTAGGAAGCCGAGAACGCCTTATTTAAGCAAGCTTTCACGTCAGTATTTCACGTTCCGAAACGAAGTCACAAGATGACAACCCGGCTGCTGCGTCTAACCTAACCCACCACCCCAAAACAAAGCATGGCGTAACAAGTGCCGGGAGCTGGCATTCGTAAGATATCTGAATTAACGAAGGCAATCAGACGACGTTAGTATGTGGTGGTCGATAAGGTCTATTTGTCCCGAAGATACGCTAGTAACTTTTACCATTGCTGACACGGTATGCTCACTGCACGTCGCTATTCCTCCGAAGACACCGATGGTCGAAAACGGATATTATAAGCAACCTCTGCGCAAACGAACTAGGCTTCACAGTCGAATAAAAGGACTGTCCGCACAGTGGCAATACACGCTCAGTTTTTTACAGAAAGACTGAGCTCATGTAGGCATCGCAGATGACGTCAGGTGGCAAATTATAACCCAGTCTTAACCATAAGATTTGTGGACTCATCAGACATTCTATTAGCGCTGAGGTATTTTGTAAAGTATACAAACTTCTCGACTACCCCTAACGGTCTATCGCCAAGAATGAGAGCAGGCGCAATCCTGTCAGTCCTACAACACCTGGCAAGTACAAGGTGAATTTATTACACCAAAATAACGAACTGGGCGCAATTAATCTACCTAAGACGTTGTGAATTCCTCGTAAACCCTCATAAATTAGAATAATGTCGTCTGTGTACGCTAGGTTTCGAAGACGGGTGTCTAGAAGCACCTCCACATCATCATATTTGCAGTCAGGAGGAGGAAAGCCAGCAGCTATTTGACCAAGGCCTGGCCCTTATCGATAAATAGGGCAGAAGAGAGCTCATTTAATTTGGGCATCTTATGACACCTCAAGTAAGAGTTCCGTTTCCGAGGTCAAAGAAGCGACAACAGACCAATGAGTACAGGAGGTGCCTGAATGCGTAGTCAACGGCACAGGTGGTCAGTTGAACTGCCGTTGGAAGTGCTAAGCTCAAGGTTCTAAAAAAACGTAGAAGGCTAAAGATGGATTTATCAGTAGCTTCGCAGATTACCTCACTTACACTCGGTTTCTTGATACCTGTTGCTCGGATGAGATGGAAGAACTTTTGGAAATTCCCGGTAACAGAGGTTAGGTGCACCAAAATGGCGCGTTGTGTCCGCCAGGCTTCCTTTAATTGCTTCTGTAGCTTCAAGCGTGCGGTCTTACGAACCGAAGTATAGTCGCTGGCAAATGGAACGCTCCACAGAGTATCAAGAGGTTTGAGGGAACACAGAACGTCAGATGTTGACAGTTGCACAAAAACTAGTACCGTCCTTATTCATCAAATGCCGGACGCGCCCAATATGCCCAAGTGTAGCCCGATGGACGGGATCCTGGGCTGGAGGTAAGCGCGTTTTGATGGGCACAGATTGCCCGTGGCCAGCAAGATTAGTCATCTCAATTGGCGCCAGACAACGAAGTATCCTCCCACTGAAAAGCAGAAGGGACTTCGTACGTGTGAGTGTGTGAGTGGAATCCACATAAGTACTCCAGATTGGCTTACGGTTCTGGAAGTGGTCACATCATTGATAAGGTAAACTCACGTCCACGGTTAATCTAACGATTGTGGTTACTAGATAGTTCAATGATGTATAAAGAGCACAAGGTGCTTAAACACACTTACTCAAAAATTCAAAAACAACAGCACGTATGTCGTCTATAGGCCTTTATTAATAGGAATACTGACGTTCAAGTGCAGTGAAACCATGAAAAAACAGCTCAAATTTAGAGACGCAAGCAGAAAACAATGAAACCTTATCACCAAAATATAACGACATTAAACAACCGGGCTACTGGCAAGAGAAAAGTACTACCTGAAAGACTTTCAGTGCCGGGCATCATTTAGTCTATTTAATCCACAGATAACCTAGTCAAATAACGAAAAAAACCATGCCACGGAACTCCTACAACGTTCCTAGCCAGATGCTAAATAGATCACCAGGCATTAAAATGAAACGTGCAACCAATGACTACAACGTTAAGGTACTATCGGATTTGTCCACTGTGGATTGATACCGGTTGGCTCCATGTGAATAATTTCAAAGCGGGTGATAGTGATCACACCGTAGAATAAACGTTCCGTTTATATATATATATATATATATATATATATATATATATATATATATCGAAAGATAACATACCCGAGTTAAGGTATCCATGGTATAAGCCGGAGTACGTTGCGCAGCAATCAGCGCCGGAGTTGCGAATCCACCGGCACTCGGATAATCCGGGAGTAGCGGGTGAGTGGCGGAACCGGCATCATAACCAGAATCTTCAATTGCCATTCGAACCGCGTTTTGGCCTGCTTGTCCAACCTATACAGAAAGTGAGTTGAAGGATAAATATGTAGTTGTAGGATAAATATACGGCGCACGCCGATAAGGCAGTCCGATGTGCAACAGGGTGGCAGTTTGATACCAATTCCTGTCACTTCATTTAGGCACAAGTAAACAGTGCAGTCTTTACATAAGTTAACATGGCGCCGACAATTACAGCAGATATAGAAAATCAGATGGCTTTGCAAACGTCGAGGTTTAAATGCGGACCGTCAGAATTCAGAACACCATAATTAACTAAATACAAGTTGTAATGAAGTAACTACACAGTATAAAGTGTGACTACATACAGTTGATCACCGTCCCTGACTAAAAAGTCCATACAGTACATCAGCCAGATGATACAATTACGGAACAATTACAGGTGTTCTGCAATACTAGTGCCACGCAATACGCTATCGCAGTGTAAATGTACAAATTGGGGAAGTAAGAATTCTGTGCAAAAAATGTTTACAAAAGGAACATTAAAAGGTGAGAGAACGAGATACGCAATGAGTATAATGGACACGACTGATACGGATACTACTGACTAGTATTCAACATCTTCGTGTTGAACTACGATATCCGTTTATGTCGCACAAGAAACCGGAAACCACCATATGATGTGAGCAATGCACAAGCGAACCCCGTGATCGATGAAAATTCCTCAACTTCATTAACAACATATTTTGAAAACCTTGCATTTTCAGCATGAAAGGATGGGCTACTTTAGCAAAGGTCAAATGCTTCAGATCGATAGAAATCAAACACAGGGGACTATCGAATTAGTCCGCAGCTAAGACAGCATGTTGACTACCCTATATATATATATATATATATATATATATATATATATATATATATATATATATATAAAGTCGAACACCGTCCAGTTCAACTCGCTACGCCATCGAGTTAGGCAAACGTGTGACCATCAAGGCCTAATCTCATAATGATGAATCTATGGACTTGAATATCGGAAATGTGTTATCACGCCACTCGAACTTAAGCAACCGAAAATAATTTGGCTTCTTTCGGCTGAATGTACGTATGGATATCACTATCTGTGGAATTAATGGTAGGCTCCTACCTAAATACAACTCAGTGGAAAAGTGAGTTTGTTTGAATCCAAGAGCGTACTGATGAAAAATGAACATGATGCAACAAAATTAGGCCATCCGAAATGAATGAAGACAAAAATGGAGTAAGTTCAAGGTCCCTGTTGATTAAGCTGGCATAACCCTTGTTGCAAGTGTTTGATTTTTTGTAGAATAAGGTGTAAACGAAAAATATTTTACTACTGATGAGCAGTGAGATATTGTAGCTGATATAAACTGGACATCACTGACAACCGACTGCAGCTTTCGCATTCCTATCGAGAAAAAGCTCTACATTCGACTTTCTCTCGTTACAGCACGTCGTCAGTGCACATCTTTGTCACGACTGAGACTTGAATCCCAGCCATGCTTTCACGATTTAATAAAATGCTACGATTGTTCGCTTTAACCATACTGTTTATTCATGGCCAGGCCACACCCTTACTCAGAAAATATAGCGCCGAAATTATTGCATTTTATGAAGTATGGAGCTCGATAATCGAAGTCTAACATTGACAGAAAGGTCAGTGCAGGTGTGATGTAAAAACCACACAACACCTTCACCGAACATTTATGAAAACAGGAACAAGTGAAACAAAGAGAAGTATAGGCGGTCTTTTGTGTCCCTAAAGGAAACCATCCGGACTGCTTTCGTATTCGAACACAGCCCGTCAAAATCGATTCGGCGTGCATGCACAGAATCTGGTTTCACATGTCACACTGTGTGACATTTGAAACAAAACGTGTCGTTCAGTCCAAGAAACCTACACAATGTTAAAAAATCTTCTACTGAGTTCGTGACAGAATGTTGGATTACGTAAAGTTCACGTCGTGTTCTCGTGATAAAATGTACATTTGTTTGAGAAGGGTTAAGTTATGATGAGAGTCGTTTATACATTGTCAATCGATATAATTTACTCTATTATTGAGAAGTTAAAAAGACAACCAAAGACAACTACTTGACGTAGAATGAAAGGACTAATGCAAAGAACTATTTGAAAATTTGAATAGAATAGTCAGAAGACAAATTACGCTACGAATTCACTTCACACGCTCTCGTCGGTTGTACGCGTGCGACTAGCATGAAAACAAAACAAGGATACTTAAATGCAACAGTTGACAACACAAATCGGCCTGGATCGTGAGTCATATTCACGGCTAAACAAAATGAAACTGTGCAAACGGTATGTCGACGACATAACCTTGATAGGACAAGACAAAGAACAAATAGAAAGAACAATTAAAGCATTTGACTCAACCAACCGAGGTCTCCCAGTAACGGTCGTGCACGAAAATGAGAACCGTTTATTCTTATTGGACATTTTGGTTGAACGCCGTTCAGATGGATCTGCTGAACACTCAGTGTACCGTAAGCGAACATGGCTGGGACAAAAAATGAACTTTATCAGTTTTGCTCCTGTTGCACAGAAAAGGTCACTAGTACGTACAATGTTCCACAGAACGTCAAGAACATGATTCCAGGATAGGCAAGCTGAGAAAACGGTGTTGCATGAAATGCTTCGTGCTAACAGTTTCCTGGAACGTTTCATCCGGAAATGGGGTAAATTTCCTTCTGCGGAAAATGCAACTGGGGAAGTATCTAAGAAAGCTGTCTATCTCAAACTACCCTTCAAAGGTGAAAGTTTGATTAACACCCTTGAAAAGATTATCAGCGCCACGGTGAAACGTGTGTATAATGCAGCAAAGCTTGTTCTGCTCTCACAAACGACTAAGTTATCTTTACCCCCGGTCAAGAAGCATAAACCTGTTTTCCATCAGTCAGTTTTCCTGCAGTCGCGAAAACACATATATTGGCAGAACAGAAAGAATGCCTGAAATCAGGGCCAAGGTGCACATCCGAAAGTGGTTGAGAATTGCATTAACTCGCCCGTTGTGTGACACCCAACGAGGAGGAAACACCGCCTCATCCATTACAAGGCACTTACCGATCTCAGGTCATGCTTAAGGTCTTGAAGAAAGCTCAGAAGTCACAAAATCACAAGTATATCGAAGCACTGTTGACCAGCCGTCGGCAGCCGGTTCTATGAGCACAAAACCAATCCCTGCTTGTCACGGGTTTGACAGTAAGTACCATTCAAGACGCAGCCCGATGTGTACTTTTAACCGTTTTGTTTTGTGCGAAGTGAATTCCCATTATAAGTTGTGTCTTCTGACTATTCTATTCAAACGATTCAAACGGACTTTGTCCGATCAATGAAATCAGAAAGAAGCAACAACGAAGAAATGTTGGTTAAACGGAAGAGATACGTGAAGACTGCGCGCACACGACTTTATGAGTGATTTCAAAACGAATGGATAAGGCGAAACCTCTATCAACTGGGATAGATAGAGGATGAAGTGAATGGGAGGAAAAGCAAAAGCACAGTGTTGGACTGGAAGCTGCAGTCACACGAGTTTGCATAACTATACTACGGGAAATATCAGCAGTTGGTGTTCGGGTTACACTCAGGTCATTTCGAAGATGTGCTGGACAATCTAGAGGATACATTAGAGTACAGTGTAAAAATATGCTGAATTTCCCATATAAATGGAATAGTATAAAAATTTCCCTGTTGCGCTTTATATCATGTTGCCCGTACGAACATCGCAAAAGCGGGGATAGACTTCCCAACCACCCTATAGATCAAACAGTAACTAAGAGATGAATGATCATCTCCTACTTATGGGAAAAACGGCAAAGGTCGCAGCGAGATGAAAGAAAAACTATAAAGTTGTTTTGCAACCTATCCAAATACAACCCTCACGACCAAAAAACACTTATCTAACGTACCTTTACCAAATTTTCCAGTTCCAAATCGGAAATCTGAGGTTCCGGCAGCACTAACTTCGACCTCTTGATAACTGGCTCATCCAACACACTACCGCGATGCAACAAAGCTCCAGGTAAATCACTCTGCAGACGCTTCGCCTGACGTTCCGCATCCTTTTTGCGCTCGCGCTGTATGAGGTAAAGGCATAAATGAAACCGGTATCCGGTACTGCCAATGATTGCATGACTGTGGAGTGAATAAAAAGACTACCGAATTGTCGATAATTAAAAAACACCAACCAGTATAACTTGTCGAAACAGATGAATTAATTTCTAATTCGCATCGAGATAAGATTATCGAAAACTGTTCGCGGAACCTGATAGCGGTAAGCAATCATTAGGCAACAAAATACTAAAACCGAAAACACCCGTACATTTATGTTTAACTTAGGTTCGGCTCAACATCCTTCGCAACACATTAGCGGTTGATAGTGATATATGGCTGTAATACATCCATAAAGAAAAATAGACAATTCGGGTATGAAAGGGGGTGGGGGGAAATTTCATTTAAGAAAGTCTTTAATACAACGTTAAAATGACTACATTTTGAAAAGTAAGGCGGCATCTGCCAGACAGCTTCACTTAATTACTCACTACCTTGGTTCATTAGTTGCGCTTACTTCACAGATGACTCAATCAAACAATGTAATGTTCGTGCACCTAAACCTGACTAGTCATCGCGTCTCCTCAGCATTAGTTTCAAATCTGGACAATACCCGTGGGTACTGTGGCTTGGACTGCTGTTGCATCTGGTCAGATGTAACAATGGTTAAACGATGGAGCCAGGTAAAGCAGTACCGTCTGCGAACGAAATAGTAGATAGCTTGCCACACCGAAATAGCATCATTTGGAGATTTTCGGAGTCTCCGGGTGTTTTTTGGAATGTTTTTTATCACACAACTGAGGAGAGAGACCGGTAGGACAAACCTGGCGAAATCTATTCAAGACAAAGACACTAAGAGTAGCTGTAAATGAATGCGCCCTCCGCTTTCAGTATGAGCAAATGAATACGCCCAAAATATTACACGGTCTACTGGAATTCGAGTACGATGGATACAGCTTCAGTGAAAAAACAACCAGAGATAAAAAAGACATTAGGGTCCAAAAATACGAGACCGTGAGCTGAATATGGGAGTGTGGAAGCACCAGTAGTTGTGGGAAGGCACAACTGTACCCAATGCATCTGTAGTCAGATGAGAGGCTCATAAGTTCTTCCCTGATTTGTGAATTCGTCACATTGTGGGGCATGTGTGGAGGCTAGAAGCGATAGAAGTAAGACTAATGCATCAATAGTCATCAGATGATCCTTTTGTACCTTTGGTGAGGATTGAAACACGTGTGCCATACGGAGCAAATGTGTAGGTTATCATGCGGATTGGATCTGCGTGCTTGATTCAAGGGGTGATTTATCACAAGTATCTCCAAAGAACGTCCACAAAATTAAGCCTTGGAACAACTGCGGCTTCCAAAGAGCTGTCGGAAACATCAAGTCTGACCCCAGGAGCGATACGTTGTTTGGGATTGTACAGCCGGGAATAATGAAAAACGGCATTAACAGGCTTTTTCCCCCCACCAATTTAGTTCATTACGTTAACCTGACCCAACGTCCTTAAGCCACAGTTTGCGAGCCCGTATTTCAATTGCCAACCGTCACTACTACATTCGGGGGCCATCGGGAACCGGTCAGCGCTCTCACAGGGTTTATTAAATTGGTAAAAATCGATCACAACAACCCCCATTGCAAACGACTTACTTATATGGCACTTTAGGCTCTGGCTTAGAGATCAGATGAATACTGTTACTATCGTCCTCAGGATAAAACGATTGTCGGAAGTGCATGACAAGCATAACGTGTGGCCCCTTCGCGTTCTGTACTTGAGACCATAATACTCTCTCATCAAATGATCGAACAAAACCCGCATGAACAAAAATGTGCACTAGAATTGTTTCCAAACAAACGATGGCTTTCGACAATGATGCCACCCGCAGTCAAGTGTTAGGTGATTACGTTATGCTGGGAAGTTAACGTATGACATTACCATTACCTGCGGTGACACGCGAATCGGCCAACAACCTCAAATCTGGTCAGCAGACAGTGACCCACTCAGTCGCATAAGACATTTTAATGATTCCAGTAACCTGTACAGATTATTACACACTGATTGATCAGCTTTTGAAGGACTAAACTCTTATATACATTACATTTGCTAAGATGACAATATAGTGTGCGTACTCGTATAAGGAACACCTAATTCACATAAGAGCGATAGGAAGTTGTGCCACGTGCAAATTGCAAGACACGCGAACTTTATCTCAAAAGCCCACAGGTGATCCTTCCAGACAAGCGTTGGAGAAGAGTTTTGCTGTACGCAGCGCTTTTCAGTGGAACACCTCTTCAGATCGGATAGGATCTTCACACTTGTAAAATGAAGGTTACAACAGTAGGCGTAGTCACAGAACAGAACGAAATGAAATAAAGGATGGTGGAAACAGAAGGCAAGAAATTCACATCCTTTAATTTATAAACTAAACTCGTTCTTCAGGATTTCAAAACCAGCGACTGGAACAATATTTGAATGAACGTATATTAAACCTGACAAGTTGTGTGAATATTTGAACCATATTTCTGTGAGCATATTTTATTATCTTCGTTCACAGTACGGTGTACTTCCCATCCAACGACCGGACTGCCGATTACATGAAACCTGATACGGTCATGGATAATTGCAATGACCAGATTCATTCGATAAATAGGGGAGCAACAAAGTATGAGTGGTGCAGCTTCCCTAAACCAGAAAAGTCACCCAGTAGGGATTATTTCCTTACTGGAGCGACACGATCGTCATTATGGCTTTGTTGCAATAAAAGAATATCCGATCAATTCGATCCTGCACGTCGAACTCTACCAGCAGAGAACGTGTCAGACTAGACCGAGCCATTGGTTGGCCTAACCCTCTTCGTTCAGTGGCTGAGCCAGTTCATAGGCTTCCCGTTGTTGAATATCTGCCCCACATATTTTTGGTTGCGTTTGTTTGTCTAATCTCTTAAAGCACTGCTACAATTCTGCGGATTTTCGCTTCCATGCTCAAGGTGAGTTACAAATCCTAACTGGCCAGCTAATTGTGTCGTCATGTACTTCGACCACCTAGGAGACATCTGACAAAAGTTTGAGGTGTTTCCCTGGAAAAAAGATAGTTCCTTCGTGAAACACCTATTCGAAGAACTTCCTCATGCTTTCCAGTCAGCGACATACAGACATGCAAAGTCAACAGAGGAGAAGGTGCGAACGCCTCAAGGTTGAATTATGGGTTGTGTACATGTGTGTGAGAAAATTTCCGTTCTCTCTTTTTTGGGGACATGTACTTCAAATTAGTGGTGTTCTCGTGAACTCGAAAGTTGTTTATTGGTCTCCACGTTATTTCGAAGGGATTCGCGAAAGTATATACTCATCTGGCTAGAGACAATTCTTGAATCGGTCGATATTCTACTGTGTAAGTAACACTCCCTTACCAAGAACACCTTTGACGTCTTACGGGTGTTTTCGTTTTGAAATTCGGCCAAAGGTAAACTGAATTATTAAGCGTTCCCACTGGAATGTTGAAAATATGTATATACTTAAAAGAACAGGACAGCATAAATGTAAAGTGACCCCCTAATAACTGTAAACAATCACAGAAGACTACCATTGCGGAAATCGAGAATGGGTTACACTCACTTTTTCTCTTTCCATGTAGGTTTCTTTCTCGACATCCGACAATCTTAGTCGTTGAAAATCTAACAACTTGGGATCCGGTTTTTCAACACTGGTATCGTGAAACCCCTTAGGCGGCTTCTTTTCAAACGGAATTTCTGAATTGTAATCCATGCAAGGTTTGGTCTTTGGCATGAGGCCAAGATAAGTGCCTAGGCCGGCCGCGCGCAGCTCTCGACGTTTCTGCATCATGGCCATTCGACGAGCGATTTCCAACTGGCGTTCACGGGCCTTCCTTTTGGCTTTTTTACCCTTGGAAAATCCGATGAATATCGCAAACAAGATGGTGAGAAAAAAGTACCGTAAGACAGTGAACAAAATCAAAATTAAAGTCACAAAATGTACATCAAGAAAGCAAAGTTACTTCTGTCGAGATGAATAAGTATCTTGGTTGCAGTTTGGGTCTCCAGTGAAGTCATACTAGAGTGCGTGTGTGTCTAAAAAAGTGCAGGCGAAAAAAATTGAAATGATAGGATTTCCACTCTGCGCTAGAGGTGTCATGACCCCGAGGATTCTAGACCCTTTCGAACAAAATCTAGACGTGAAGTTTCACATCAACGTACGAAAACCAGTGTTGCACTAGACTAAAAGATTCAAAAAGCTCTGCGATAACTCGCGATGACCATGCCCTTAAAAGGACCCATGAGCTTTTGATAAACCAAGATCACATAGGGAAATTCCGTTTAAACTCTCAGCTTCGGCATGTTCTCATGGAACGCTTAGAGTAAAGAGTGTGCTGAGAAGTGTTAGACAGCTCAAACCCAAAAAACGATCTCAGGTAATCCGCGACAATGAGTTCCGAAATCGGCATTCCTAACCAAGATGTTTCAATCGTAGGACCAATGTACATGGGCTAGCTTCACATTTTCGTTCATCAAATGGAACTGGTTAACGACGTATTTTAAGGGCCTGTATTTGATCAGTATATTTACGTTCTGCACCCACATACAGATCCCTGAAGGCTAGACTTCAATGGTTCTATCACATTTACACTCAAACAGGTGAGACCTATAGCCGTCAAACTAAAACGTATTTTGATGACTTTAAGTGTTTCCTTGCTATTGAATGCTGATGATGAATCTACGTTTCAAGCTGCATCTACAGAAGCCCCACTCACGAATCGCTTATTATCAAAACAGGAGAATGAAAACATCTGGGGCTATAGTCAGATTATCAAATTACGGCAGCTGGGAAACCAAGATGCCGCTGCCGATCAGAACTAGTACAAAAGATGACGTGTCCGGAACAGCCAAGACTTTGGAAGACCGTTATACTCGGTGGAAAAGTGTCGATCAGTCTTATAAGCAAGCCGGTGTACCTAGCCAGTGTCATTATGGCGTTCCAACATCGTGCGGTTAACGCTTGAAGAGCATTGACGGTTAACTCTTGAAGTGTTTTTCGCATGAACTGTCTGGTTTCGTGGGTGCATGGGGACTGTTCGGAGGGTAACGTTGAAAGCCCGACACTTCAGAGAACAGCTGGGATTGCAGTGGCGTCGTAAATATTGTAGGCTAGCATATGCATCCCGCGTTATAGCAGTACGATCAACAGTACAATCAGTCCAAATGGCGTACAAAGCGATGATCGACTGTTTAAATGAAGCGCGAATTTGGCTATTTACACCACGACTTCGCGAGTCACATGTTTTAATCACAAGTTTTGTGTAGGGCCATAAAATTAAGAGCCGCCTTCGGTCTGAACAACTGGACATTATAGTACCTACACAATACATAAGTTGTCTCGCAGTATGACCTACAACTTTGCCCACATGCACACGCACAACTTAGCCGAAGTGACAGTTACAGGATCTAACACGATCAAAAACGCTACTTAGTTGTCCTTTTTGGGTTCAACGTTTGTCTAACACCCATAAGTTCTGCTTTATCCGTCTTGTCTCACACCCTTGTACTTTCCATACAAACTGACTTTATAGGTTGCAGGCGACAACAGTACAATTCAAGCAACAGACAGACACAACCAATACGGTTACCGAAACCTCGAACTCCCTATATAACGTTCGATAATTTGTGTAAACAGGATAACGGGCACTTTCAGCTCACACACAACAAACATCCATCATTAGCACTTTCGTCTTACAAAAACATGCATCAGGTACTGCAGTACTGGTACGGTTTATAGCAGCTATACCACAAGGTGTTTGCTACTATGTGCTGTATATATCCAAGTGTGAACTGGATGGGGTTGGGCATGAATCATGTCAGCTGATATACGGTGTAAATTGTGCGTACGTCTGTTTGATGACACAGCGTCAAACTAGGATGTTCTTGGACGTCGATGCGGTTCACTTTAATTAACTGGATCCTAGTTAGCAGTAGACCCTGCGTCGTTGTCAGTGAGTTAAATTAAAGTGAAAACAGAGGACCACTGTAAATAGGATCGGTTACCATTGTAAAATACATCTCGACAAGCCACAGGCCTGATACTGTCAGAGTTCGTTTTCGTTTCCCACTTCTACCAATGACCCTCACTTTTCCGTTTCGTCCCAACTGATGCTCTTTGTTGACTATATTATGGTACAGCGGTGAATAATCATCTCAACGACCGTTCCAGTCTGCAGTATGACTTGGGTGATCCGTTCAATTGGCCCAAGTCTAATGGGTTCGAGTTCAATACCGGCAGGTACAAGGTCATGTACAGCCGCCAGCTGAATGACACCTTCTTGAGGAGTGGACTATGAACTTATTTCTCATACCCGTTCAAGTGCCCAAAAAATAGCAGTGGATGTGAAAAGAGAACTACTCGATCAGTCTGTTAATCGTTGTTTTAAGGTACTTCACGAAAGATTCAATCGACAGCACCCTCGGAAAAAATTAACCACGAACCGACCGCCGTTCGCTGAAAAACTCAGTGATTTTAGAGAGTGTCTGAAGACACCACCAAGGGCGTTCGTGGGTTAAGAGCTAACTCCTGAGTAAGGAACTAGGAAACCAAGTATCCACACTATGAAGTTCCGTCCGTTAATCACTCTATTCACTATCGATCACGCTAATAACTTGGGCAAATCCATTTTTTACCATATTCACCCTTGAAAATAGCGTACTAGAAGTTGACAAAAAGAACATGGAGGACAAGTCCTGGATTAAAAGCAAAAGGTAAGAGGTGGGATCCAGTAGCTAGTGAAGTGTTGAGATAAGCGCCCCATAGGAGACGGTGCGTACTACATCCGCAAGGTGTCGACGGCCATCAGGGGCTATACAGTGATTTGGAGATAACCTCCGACTGCCTGCTGTATGATGTGTAAAACCTCTAGAATTCTAGTACATTCTTGTACATAGGATCGTAAGGGCGTTTGATTACCGTCCACCTGATACATGCAAACGTGTTAGTTTGTTTGCACACTTACTAGCCTACGCGCGCCAACGACAGCACACACTCCCAGCCTGCTCGCGTGGTCGACTGCTAGATCCTAAAACCACTAGTTATTCTCGCATATCGGTGTTTAGTGTTTCACCAGACCTATTATAAATTCCGCATGATATACGTTAAGTCTCCCACTTAGTCGGTTTTTTACTTCGTGTCTGTCGTTGATTCCGTACATCTGCGGACCCTCAATCTGGTGCACGTACGCTCGAAAGTTACAAAATAATGGGGACACATACAGCTAGTAAAAACAGTAGGAGTAACTAAGCTACGAATCAATGGATTGCCTTAGGTCATCTTACTTGTGTATTTGCCAATCTGGCTCTTGCTTCAGATAACATCTCTAGCTCATCTTCATCCATGTCGATAGGATCCGGTCGAGCTGGCTTGGTCTCTGGATTTGGGTCAATTTCACCTGGTCGAAGTCGCTTGGGGTCTTCTTCTGCTGAAAGCCCTTCTCTGTTTTGTGCCTTATCTCTACGCAATGAAAAATGAATTAAAGAAACCTAGGTCTACACGTACAAAAGATATTCATATCGTTCCAGGCACTGGTTCGCAGTTCTCCCGACGATTGGCGCAATGGTACGCCATTGAGTTGGCATCAACTTAGCTAAATGGAGGAGCTTTTCATCCTCTTCTCTGCTCCACTCTGTCTTCTTCACACTTGGATCCAGCCATTCGTACCATCTAGCTTTACACTGCTTGGCAGCCTTGCGATGAAGAAGGGAAGCGATGCGTGCCCACTGATTCTTCCCATATTTCATAACAGCGGCTTTGAGAATTTCATCCTTAAATTATTTGAGTATGCGGAAAAATCGTTATGACTACCTCTGTATTTCTCCAAACACCCCCCTTAATATTTATCCTCGGCATCTTCACAGACAACAGCAGTAACGCAAACTTTTGGACCGCCCGCCAAACGATGTTTAATGATTCTGTTTCAACAATTTGTTCACGGGTTCGAGGTGAGGGCACAAGTCACCCGAATCCAGTCAGTTTGTCCGTTTCGATGTCAGCGGCTTTCTGTTGACTTAAAAGGCAGTCATCGAAAACAGGGTGTAGCAGCGCTCTTGGGGGTTCAATGGGTTCAATGGGTGACAGACGGAAGTAGAAAGCCACGGCTTTTTGA
>LUCH01005195.1:32280-44159 GCA_013368495.1 Paragonimus heterotremus | reverse complement strand
GTTACGATTGCTCTTCAGGAAAGGCCTATTAGATCGTTAGTGGACGAGGGTCTAGCGCATACCCACATGTCCTCTACAGCCCTCAGGCGTGAACGGAAAACATTGGAATTTAGTTGGAAATTGTAGCGGCTCCACCATTTAACAATTAAGAAGCACAAACCTCCAGTGATATCTCGAGCGCTTTGTCGTAACACACGAAAATACTCCAAGAGAGTGACAAGAAAGAAGAGCAGGGTGCACAAAATGCGTTGGTGCCAAATGAACGAAAGAAGACAAAAATAAATACCAGGATAGTGTTTAACCACATATAACAGCGCACAACAAACTAATTACAGTGTGTTCGCCAAATGTACGGCTCGCAGCTGAATGGGGCGATTATGCATGGTGAGATGAATAGCAAAGATCGACGAAACAGTTCGATTATGTTTTGTGATGCTCAACTCCATACTCCGTGAATGTTACCTTACGGCAGCGAATCTTGGCCGCTCAAGGTAGAAGACGTGAATCGTCTCCAAGTATTTGACCACCGATGCCTACGTTGGACAGGAGCGATTTTCCGGGTGGCCGGTATAATAAACAGATTCCCATACCGTTTTACGAGACCTGAACAGTAGCGTGCTTCTGAACTTTCCACAAAATAGGATTGCAATGATATCACCAAAAAATTCAATCAACGGGATAGTGACGAACAGCAGATCGAAAGCGATAGCTAATTGTGTGGAAGCAGTCATCATCATAGACAGCAATACATCAGTGGTTCACACTGATGCTTAACTGCCACAGTATGGAAGAAGAGCGAGCACTCGATGGTTAACAGCCCTTCGGGAACCAGTTGAGTAAGATTATATTAACGAACGATAAGAAGTACACATCTCATAACCGAAGACCTGAACAGGATAGGGGAGTGTGAACACAAGCAGAATAAAGAGAGTTAACAGAGTAGTAATGGAAATCTATAGGGACAAACAACTAACTACACTTGTTACTGCTTTAAGTCTGAGCAATGTTCTATCGCCTTGACCTACTACACTTGTTTGAAGCAGCTAATATCAAAAACATGGTTGTGTCCCGCTGTTTATTTGGCTTCCGTTGCATCAACGGCTATGCTATTTTTATTAACGTACATGCCGATAAGCCAATTGGAGACAATCAGAACAGAATGTCAACACGTTGCTGGTGCGGATAATTATGACTACTTAAGGTTCTGATTGCAAAAGAAAGAGAAAATCAATCACCATCGTGCGTGAAATATGCGGTTGAACATATGACGAAGTAGAATCCTGTTACAGCATACCAAGACGGTATGGATATGAACGAATAACACAGAAATGCACGAACCTAAATGTGACCGAGTTTGCAAGTTATCACATTCCGTAGCTAACGGCAAACGAATACCCAGTTGCATGTCACAGCATAAGTTGTTACGAGGTAAAGCATGCGTTCATAAAAACCCAACAGACCTCGCTTACTGTTGGATGAAGTCAGAGGCTGACGGTGGACTACCAAATCTAAGCAAAAAAAACGAGGTTGTAAAATGCAGCGAACGGTACCCAGACCAACAATTCCTATGCACATTGTGTCTACACAACGAATATCTCAAGAATGGATAAGGGAAGCTATAGTAGAAAGAACAAGTTTCTTGGCAACAATTGTGGCGCACGCGACCACCAATTAAGGACAGGGTTTACAGCCTACTTGTAAGTCTAGTTTTACTCTACGACTCAGAGACCTACCTCATTCGTGCGGAAGATGCAGAAAGATTCCTGGCAATCGATCACTGTTGTTTCACCCGGGTAGCTTGTGTCAAATGGACTGACTGTGCGATCAATACGACAGTCCAACAACACGAATTCTGAAAATGTGAAAATACGCGACCGACGATCGCAGGAAAAGAAACGTACAACCACTTCCGATTGGATCACATGATCTGCATGCTGACGGAACGTCTGCCACACAGCACACTGTTCAGCGTGGCTGCTGACAGTTTGAAGAAACCACGAGGCGGCCAGGAGGTGGTGTGGTCACAGGCCGTAAAAGCCTCGACCACCTCGGTGAACACGTTCGGGGGGTGTCGTTTGCTCAGTTGTTGAGTTTGCGGCTATTCACACCGTTGGGACAATACTGTGACAACCTTGAGTCCGCAGGGTTGTTGGCACTTCTCTTTCTTGAAACCGGTGTCATTTCCGTACTTCATCCACCCTCTCTTCTCTTCTTCCTCACATATTTCAACTTATTTATTACACTGCTACTTGGTGGATCGCTGTCAGGAGCAGCGGATGCGTGAAACAATACCTACTGATCCGGTTCAAAGCTAAAATGATGGACATGGAATTATTCAGAATAAGAACGCCGATGAAGCCCCATCCGTTAAATAGGAAAAAGTGAACGTTGAAGAACAATGATATGAATGTTGATTCAATAAATCGGACACATCGAGGATTTAGGATGAAAATGGACAAACGTGTACGCCAAACGCAGCGCACGTGAGACGAAAGCAACAAGTTAGTATTATAATAAAAATAAAAATATATAATAACCAGCTGAACAGAAAAAAGAATAATCTGTGATAAATAATGGCAAAATCAAATGTAAAACAACAATGCCCGACAGCAGAAAGCAGGTAGATAAAGAAGCAAACACATCTGGGAACACAACCCGGTCAATGAATATGAATGATTTGACAAATGAGCGAGTTAAATGCAATCACAACGAGACCACACGAAATATCCGACGATAACTGACAGCACGAACGAGGAACCTGTAAAAAGCAAGAGGTAAGATTGAAACGATCGACAGCGAGAGGAAACCGTCGAACAGTCTTTGGAACATCATAGAAAGTATAAACAGAGAAAATTCAAAAGTAATATGGTTACATAAGCCAATGCGATACAATTCAGTGGCAGGCGTACAAAAATATTCAAAGCAAATACTAGGTTAGGCATCAGGACATAAGACTTTCAGAAAGACATAGTCAAACAACACGAAGTTACATTGATGACACTTCCAGCATGGTGATATGCAACGTTTACAAGGTGAACAGTCAGTTCGGAGAACGATACAACATCAATAAAATCCAGACCGTAAATTCTCCATAAGGTCCGTACAATTACCAGCCTTTGTTACAACAATCTGAGGGTATGTATACGATGTTACTCTATCTAGTTGAATAAAAATCGTCAGGAACAAATCGTATCGGTTAGCTAGCACGGAAATACCCCAAAAAGAACACGGTTTCCACCAGCCACTGGCGACATGTGTACTTGTTTTGCGTGAATGTCCACCTATTAGGAATAAATGAAGCAATTTGTTGTTGTTATCGTCCATGTCTCGATATCGATTAAGTATGTGACTCTTACGGAGTACTGCTCATTCGACCAGTAAACACTTCATCCTTTTTATCACAGTTCTATGGAGATCGTCATATTGATCGTCAACGGCCAGAATTTCGCAAAGAATGGGAATGCAGAAAACCGACGGTGGCGACTCGCCGTTTTCCCGTAGGAAATAAAATGAATTATTACATGTGTAAGGACTC
The DNA here is from genome assembly GCA_013368495.1 of Paragonimus heterotremus. NCBI lineage: Eukaryota > Metazoa > Platyhelminthes > Trematoda > Plagiorchiida > Troglotrematidae > Paragonimus > Paragonimus heterotremus. Next base: position 40,624 of record LUCH01005195.1, on the reverse strand, counting down.
GAAAGAGAACAATGGAATGAACATATAAAGCACTGAGATGGCAATCCAGTCCGTGCATGAGCTGTCACTTACTCAACTAGAAAGAGTAAGATGAGCTCCCTATATCGCAGCGTCAGGTACGCCCACGCAGACTTAATTCGAAAGAATGTTTGCCATTAATAATGTCCGCCCAGAATGGTCAGGAAAGCCAAAATGATAATCCTCTGATTGATAGATAGAGCTTATCATGAAAACTCGAACAGTCTTACAACGCAGTTACCACCCTTCTCATTGCTAATTCCTGTTGACTGAGTTGTTCGTGTTTGTCCGACCGTGAGCGTTGCTTGATATATGCCATCCGGTCAGACGGAATGGTGACAGATACGACGCGCTTGAAAGAAAAACGATTAAGCACAGAATGAAGGCTAATTGCCAGAGGTCACCTAGACGATTGGCAATGAGAGGCAAGTGCATGTGCGTGCAAGTGTGACAGATTGATAGCACCAGCTGAAGATCTTAGCATGTTAATCATTGCCGGCTGAACCTCGCCAGTTATTCTGTACATCAGTTTGTAATGTGCACATGTAGTCTGTGAGAAGTGTGTTATGAAAATCACTCTACTCATTTTTGACCAATAGTGTATATGCCACTTAGTCAACAGCGGCACTCACATATGTTTCTAACAAAATTTGATGTCCAATTGGTGGTCGCGGTACACCCCTTTCACCCAGTTGCAGTACCGGAGTCATCATCAGCTGAGAAGTACTTACTACAGCAAACACGATGGTCTGAACACCCTTTACGATGCTGTTTGCGTAACAGACACCTTCTACCTGATCTTCAACTTGTACCATACAGTGATAGGTGAGGTATAAGGTTGTTCACTTCCGACTTAGATTCGTTGTTTCATCTGAAAAGGCGCGGTTCACCCAATCCTGTATCTGAGTGCACCTAAAGTACTATTTTCTCTTAGTCTGCTAGCTGCTTGTCGTGTATCGCGATTAAAAACACACGAAAGAAATATAAGTCAGACTTCAGGTGTCAATCCACAGATGACGAAATCAAAGTCACACCCAGTATGGATCAGAAAATGAACGTTGTTCACTGAGTAGAGGAACTTAACTCCAACGCCAGGAAATTCAGCAGTAGGTTGTAAACTCTGAACACTCATTTCGAAGTGTTTTTCTGACTTCCGTTTATTTGTGTTGGTCTGTTGAATTCTTATGGTGGTCGTAGTTTCGCATGTGATAATGTATTCATGCAAACACACGGCGGCTGGTTATCAAGCCAACTATGAACTCAGTTGTCAACCCTCACTAGACTCTGAGTGTCATTCCTATTCGTCCACTGGTTTAGTCGAATTCCATTGAGTATGAGACGCTGACCGATAAAGACAACAATTTTGATGCCCTGACGGATTGTTGATGTTGGGCTGAGAAGTCGCCTCAGTGAACTGTGTCAACGTGTATGTAAAGTGAGCGTTTCAGTTACTGATGTCAACATTCCTGTAAAACAAGGCGGTTTGTCATTCACTCCACGTAAAGCTGGTGGCTGATCAACTAGAAGGAACGATGTGATCCCTGTTTGCGTAGCCAATAGTTTGAGTAACGAGGATTCATCACAAGGGCATTTATTTCCTTTATTGTTTTTGGCGCAATGACCGCACTTCTGCAGATGACAAAGACCAGAACGGTCCGTACAGATGTGTACCACGATCCAGTGGTCTAAAAATATTGACTGTTTATTGTGCGGTTTCAATCCCTCGGAACATCGTTGTGATCACGTTAACCGAATGACCTATTGGACTATGGAACTGCAAATACTTTTCAATCTGACATTGGTACTTTCGAGGGCAAGGCTACAGATAAAACAAGGGTTAGAGTGCAAACTCCGACCCGGGCTGGCAGAAAGGCTTATCTGAATGCGAAGGTTGCGATCACGTGTTGGTGATGTTCAGTTGTGAAAGAACAAGAACACATCGCGAAGCTTACCAACAGTATGCAACAGATAGTAGGCAAAATAATTTCTCCCAATGATAGACCAGCCATAGGAACCATTGTACTGTTGTTCTCAAAAAGAACTCATAACGATTGTTGTCGTTTTTTGACGTTGTATGTTCAGAGTAAATATCTCCATATACGAACCTGTGAGAGAGATGTGTGAAAACCTGTAGGCCTGAGAATCGAGAGCATTAATAAAAGGTTATCTAGGCGATCGATACGTAGACACGTGTGCATGTACATAACAATGCGTCGAGTCAATAATCATATGCTCCTCATCTCTGATCCGCTCCGTTTAAATGACGCTTAATGCCCCTCTCATTTTTAGCTGGCAGTTATTCACAAAACCCATGTATCTCTTCAAAGGCTCAGTATCACGGTGAGTACAAATAAGCAAATGTGAGAGGGACGGCGCCTGCGGAACAACATTCTCGTGACAGTTACTGTCCTACCTCAATAATAATTACTTCACATATTAACATTCTCATGTTTGATTAGTCAGTCCATTCTTGTATCTGCTCTATCCAGGTGAGCTGAAACATGAACTGCGATTTACAGTTCCACCACATAAAATGTGAGATTAAACCTGGAACCTACTTCTAGGACCTGTAATCTCGATTACTACTATCCCTGGCTATTTATTCGTTATCACCGTTAACTCACATGTACAGTAAATATTCCTGTGACCTACTCAAACTGTGGCCTAGGACTTCTGGCAATATGGCAGCCACTTGCGCATTTGGTCGCTATTTAGGTGAGTTGTCTGTGGAATGAATGATATTAATGAGATGGGGAATAAAAGCCGAAAGAGAACTGCTTTGTACGTGCCTTTTGCCTATATATCAAACTCAAATAGTTATTCGTATTCTGACGTTGATTGAGTTGGTAGGTTTCAGTTTATATTTCAAGTCTCTCACTTCCCTTCTGTTTTATTTCTAAATTAAGATATATTCTTTTGTTCAGAACTACTTGGCAACTAAGCGCCACCGTCAGCCACCGGTACGTTGTAATCGATAATAACGAATTTAACGAAAGTAAATTCTGCACCAAACCGTTCGCACTGTTTATCCGACAATTCTCAGCCATATATCACAACGGTGGCCTTACAACTCATGATTCCCGATGAATAATTGAACTATGCTTTTATCATTAAATGAACGGCTGACAAGAAGCTACGAAGTGTTAGCATTCTACTTTGTGGATTGAATGGGAAGAATTGTGTTTTAACTGTTGATGCCTCATAAACGATTGGTAAGCAGTGGAGGATGTGATTGTTATAAGTTGAACAACAGTCACAACTGACCGCAACTATCGCATTCACACAGACATTCCAGTCAGCCCCTTTCGAAAACAAAGAACAAATTCAAATTTTGCTCTTGTTAAGGCTCATCAGTCTCGACCGGGATTGAAACTTAGGTCATGCTTTTATCAGGCAACCGTGCTCACTACTGTGCTAATGACCTCACATTGGGTACGAGTGAATTCATCAGATGTAAAAGCTCAGTCACATTCGCTCGCGACTAAGTTCTAGTCCCGGTGGTGGCAACGAGATGCGCTACTGACGAGCTCCAACCAGAGTGAAACTCGACGTCGGTTCGTTCAAAGAATGGTATATTTACTGCATGAAAGTTGCGTCACGCGCCCTGCAGCTGGGGCATTCCTATGACCATCGTCAGTGTACCCGCTAATTTTCGACCCATTGCAGATTGTTCTACTTGCTCCTTCAGTAGCCATAGAGTTTCCTGTTTTTCCTGTGTTACGAATTGCTTTGTTCGGTAATTAGATACCTCATCTCGTTCGGATGGTCGATTTAGAAGCTTCAATCTGATCTACAACTGCAATCCTACACTTATCCTTTGGATCTTGACTACTGCGTTATGCGTTTCGATCTGACTAGTCAACTTTGCCCATTTGCTGGAGAATCTTCGGAAAAGTTGCCCTAACACTTTGAAAGACCGATCAGAGAAACAGATGAAGAGGATTCTATGAATTGTGGGTTACTTCAGATGAGTTACATGTCAAAAGGTGGTTGCTCCGAAGAGTGAGAAACGAGAATTGTTTGGATCTGATTCTCTTTTCCAACTGAATTTTTGCTAGCTAAGTAGCACGAATGCTGCCCGAAAGTGCGCTTGCCAACTGCATTCTTCAACGATTTCAGGCCTCATCCGTGGAACACGGCTGGATTTACCCTGTTGTAGCATGAATTGTCCCAGGCAAACCCTCTTCATTGTTTATTCATTGTTTTTAGCAGTATTCCGTTGCTACTTTTGCTTACCGTTTTGTAACTAGACCAGACGGCTTATCAGTGACACTACTTTTCACTGACTTCGTAAATTGGTAGACGTACAAATAGCGAAGTAAATATGGTTTTTACTCTGATGTTTTTCGCCTGTGTTAAATTTTTTCTAGCGAGGTTAGAGAATGGCTTTTACATGCTGTCTTGAACAGAATGTGTAAAAGGCCCTGTGTTTGCTTGCACACCAAATGCAAGCAGTGCCACTGTTGTAGGTTTTCGCCGTAAGCAGACATGAACCTAATTCAACTGCCTACCAAGGATGCCAGCGCTGAGGGCCGCGGGGTGCGTTTACACGGTTTCATGTGTATTCAGTAACCGACTAAAATTTATGAGCAGTTTCTCCCAGTTTGCCATTTGTAAATATGAATTGTACTGCAAGCTGTAGCGTCCCACATCACTTCGCCACATTTTACAGATACATACCGCAACGTTGCTGCAGGTCGATCACGCTTCCTTTCATTGTTACAATGGCACATCCAATCACGACAGCGAGGGTTTGCAGCGTCAAGTCATTTGGTCAAGGACTACTCACTTTGTAATCAATTGTAATCAACTGCAATTGCGATCTCTACTGCTGCCTTGACATGGTGGACGGGTTAGTGCGCCGTTTTGATCCGGCGGACTACACTGGTAAGGCTCCTGTACCTCCAGGTGCAACCTTGTCAGACAGGTCAGAGGGAAGCAGTCAGACAAAAATCAGTTACACTACTGCTTGCATTATTCATCACGTAGTGCTTACGTAACGATGCACGATCCTATGGGCATACAGCAGAAATATATCTTTTCTTTATAATTGTGGCACCGTTGTCCTCCGCATCAGGAAGAAGGGAGTTAGAAAAGATACCCTCAAACAAAGACCACTCCGATCGTCCAGCGGTTGACCGTGATCGTCGGCGTATCATCCAATAGGGTCGAAAAATATCCGGTATCACTCAAAAGCCTGATGTAGCTTCGAACACATCCACTGCGCACAGCAGTGCTGAGAATAAGACATCAAAGTCTTATTCACAGCGCCCTCTGGCAAGACATCATCATCATCATAGACATACATCAGTGGTTCACACTGATGCTTAACTGGCTAGTCAAGCCCCTCACTACCAAATGAGTCAGACTTTTGAGTCATTGACTCCTGGTAAGGTCACCCAAGAAAACCCTGTATCCTACTGTCTCGCACGCCAGACTTTTCAATCAGAGATACGGAGTGAGGTCCCTCAAATATTAGAAGTTATCGTTCTCCCGACAGTGACATTATTCATCCAACACGACTTTCTCCTACTATTTTACCCCCCATGTCTTCTGCCTTCCATGTGCATTCGGGCGTTAATTGTTTCCCGAGGCCAAGAAAACGGGTAAACATTGGCGCCCTCGATGACCCCACTCTCCGACGAGTCAGTCAGCAAGCTGCTCTGGCTAGTGCTTCCTATAGTCGAGAACTTGATATTGTTGTGACCGCAAAAGACGCTTGGCCTGAGAATTCGTTTACTGAGCCAACTCCCGTATAGGTCATATCAAAAATCAGACCACAAACGCGTACACTCATTTGCACGTCAGGCATGCATTCACATACATCGGGTGATAGTACGTTGTCATTCGCCGTGGTGCAACTTCTGCCATAGCGCGTACGCACTATTCCGAAAGTCTATTTTTGTACATCGTCTTCCTGGCGTTCGGAGCTTGCTCTTTTGTTCCTGAATATCGCCCGCTAGTAATATACTGCTTGTGAGTAGTGTACTACTCACAACGAAACTGCCTGTCATACAACAATATGTGCTGTGTCGGAGAAGTGAGTCAACGATTCCAGCAGGGTTATCCATTTGAGCTCACCTCCAGGTAACCGTCGATTCAAGCGCGTCTCTCTCAGGGTTTCTGGTGACGCCAAAGCCGAACTTCGTGGAGTGGGGATCACAGAGCAGAACAATGTTTGCTTGACTGGATCCCAGTGAACAATCGCTTGTATACTGTCAGATTCAGTACATAGACTAAAGTCTGTCGACGTAAATCAGAAAGATGTTGCGTATTCATTACACCGGCGTACGCTCCAACGGACAGCTGTTCGGATGCTACCAAGGATGCGTTCTATGACGCCCTCGTTGACCTTCTGAGAGAAACTAGACACTAAGATATAATCATAATAGCAGGCGATTTGAATGTTCTGCTTGGTCGTCTTTCTCCGAATGGAAAGCGGCTGGGAGGTATGTTGGGTGTCCGAGCAAAACGCACAGACAATGGCGAAAGATTGTCGCAGCTGTGCGCATCCCAATTACATGGAGACTTCCGTGTGCATCTCAGCCGTGGACACAGTTGGATCATACAGCAGTCAGTTACAGGTGGCCTCATTCTGTTAAAGACTGTCATGTCTTTTGGAGCAACCACCTGGACACGGACCATGGTGCTGTGTGCCCGTTTTGTTTTGTCACTTTCCCAGAAAGCATACGCTCGTAAGTGCAAGATATCTAACTGGCATTCGAGCGACGAAAGTGTGAAAAACGTTCACCACGAAGTACTGGTGAACAAGTTGCGCAATTCGAGTGAGATGAAGGATCCTAATGAACACTGGAAACAAATCGCGAAAGTTGTGAAGGCATGCTGTGAACAGACATGTTCCTATGAGGCTGTTTAGTCGCGACAGAACTGGGTTTCCGTCCCGTCGGTAAGCCTCATGAACAAGCGTCGTTCGATTCCAACTGGTTCTGAATATGATGACGACCGTCGAGAACTTAAACGCAAGCTGACTAAAAGCTTGCGAAAAGACCGTGAGCACAGCTTGGTCAAACAATCGTAGGAGAACGAAAGAGCTTTTTTATCTGGGAATATCAGAAGGCTTTTTCCCCTGATCCGTGGTTTCATTGGTTGTCGACTCGGTGTAAATGAGACCATATGAAAAAGATGGTTCACTCACCATCAATTAACCGTGTCGAATTAAAAAGTGGGCGGAACATTTTGAAGAAGAGTTCAGCTGGCCTCAAACAGGCCATGTGGACGATCGCACCAGAATGGTCAGTTACTGCGCTCCAGACGGCCCTCCGTCGGAAGCAGAAGCGGTCTTGGAGCTCAAGTTACTGAAGCGTAATAAGGCTCCTGTACCAGACATCCTCTCTCCTTCTATTTCCAAGGATGGCAGGGAGAAGTTGATATCAGGAGTGAGGAAACTCATCCAGACGATTTGGGAAAGTGGAGAGGTACTTCGTGAGTTGCACCTATTAACACTAATTCCCGTTTTCGAAAGAAGGGCCCGAAGGGTATGTGACAACCATAGAGGCATCAGCATTGTGTCTGTCGTGTCCAAGTTACTCGCTGGGCTCATTTTACGTCGGCTCAGAGAAAGACGGATACGCGAAGTACAGACAGGATTCCAATCCGGTCGACAACAGATCTTGAAACATCAGCACTCTTACAGGCAACAGACGGTCGTGGTCTCTTTGGACCTGAAGGTTACTTTCGATTCAGTTGCTTGTAACGCACTATGGAACTGCCTTCTTCGCAAGGAAGTACCAGGCAAATACATGAATCTGTTGAGATCAGTGTATGCTCACTCTGCAAGCAGGGTGAGAGTTTATGCACAACTGGTCGGTCGTTCACCACTCCTAGTGGTGAGAACGTGGACAATTTCACATACTTGGGTAGCACTATCTCGTCAGCCTGTAATATTGCTGATGAGATATCAACGAGGATTACAAAGGCACGAGTTGCCTTTGCCAAACTGCGTCATTCGTGGCGTAGAAAAGACGTCCAGTTGTCGCTGAAAGGAAGAGTATATAATGATTATGTACGTTCTGTTTTGCTCTGTGGTTCGGAAACGTGGCCTGTTCGCAAGGAAGATGTCACCAGGCTTGCTGTGTTTGACCATCGTTGTCTCCGTTAATTGGCCCATATTAAGTGGACTGATCGTGTGAGCAATATGGCAGTTCGCCGACGCGTGTTCCGGAACGCTCGGGATGCGTGATCAGTTGGTCAATTAATCACGGTATACAGCTTGAGTCACCTACTTCGTATGTCATCTAATCGTTTACCGTACCGGGTATTTTATACTGAGACCACAAACAGTTGGGTAAAACCGCGTGGTGGTCAA
>LUCH01005195.1:3010-30973 GCA_013368495.1 Paragonimus heterotremus | reverse complement strand
TCGTATCGGGTGGCACCAACGATTAAGCAACAAGGAGGTTAGGAAGCGGGTGTTTCACACTGATTGTCAAACGAGGCCTTTTCTTCAATCACTACATCTGCACAGACTTAGATGGTTAGATCATGTACTAGAGATGCCTGACAGTCGTTTGCCACAACGAGCCCTGTTTGCCGACGCTGCGGCCGATTGGCATAAGATGAGAGGGGGACGGATGATGGTCTGGCGTAGACAAACGGACTTGTTCACGAAGGGGTTGGCCTCTGTAGATCGGGTTCGTCTTCCGGACTGGAGCCCTCCCGACTCACAGAGTCGATGGCTTGAAACTTTAGGTGAGATAACGACTAATCGAGCTCAGTGGAGTGAATGTTGTCGTTCTTTGGCTGAGTTGTCTGTGAAGTGAGTGCACTTAATGACGCGGGGGCAGTGAAAGCTGTGAGGAAGCTGTCTTGCTGATGACGCCTTACTTTCACTTACAGCTCGGTTGTTTGTTTGCAAGGTGTAGGTGCCTTGATGTTGTATATTTGAATGTAGACGTAGCTATTTTTAACGACTAGGTCCCCTTCCCTCTCCCTTTTTTCTTCTCTTCCCAAACAGGGTTTGTTTCTTCTTCTTTACGGTTGTGTGGCGGTTAAGCATCAGTGTGAACCACTGATGTATTGATATCTATGATGATGAGGGTCAGGGTCAGTTAGCAACGACTGATCAGCCAACACCTGCAACAAAAAGAGGTACAGCTTGCGCTACCAACTGACTATACTTTTACGCATGTGCACTCATGCCATTATTGAAGCACTCATTTTACAGTCCATACACATCTATTCCTCTACTTGTTACGTTCTAACCAATCACCAATTTTTTGGTACTTGACGATTAGTGTGACAAGCTCGATAGAGTTGTGATAAATGAGATTAAGTGGTAATTGGTTAAATGAATGGAATTTAGCAGGGTTCATGTAATCTATCGATACAGTGAAGTGGACATCAACGATAACAAATTGCTTCATTCATTTTGAGTTAGTGGAGATACAGTGAATATATATGTGAAAGTGGAGTGAGTTGTGATTGAGAGCCGTTCTCGTTTGTGCCATATCTGAGATGACTGAACCGTATTGACTGTCCCTATCCGTCCAGGTGACAAGTAGCACAAGACACTGCTGAAAATGAGGCAGAACATCATGCTGAATAGAGTGATTGTTAGAACGAAGCACCAGTTAGGGATACGAAGTCAATTTGGGCGGTACTAGTGGCTAGCCGTGCTGCTGAAGTCCAGTCCTCTCCTTTGGTTGCCTTTAACCTAGTAGTTCTTTACAGTTGCATGTCTAGTAAGCATCAACACCAACCACCGGTGTATTGCTACCGATGATAGTCACTATCTGTTTGTATAGAAATGATAGAAACACAAAAAATTTGATCTTAAAGTCGCACAAATGCGATTCAGCAACATAAATGCCAGAACATACCTGCTGATAAAACGTTAAGGTAGTCATTTGCATAACTTTAACCTTTTAACTTCTACATAACCATTTTTTGCTAAATTTTCGAGTCTCAAATTCGAGTGAGTTTTTCTGTGGGAGTGAAGCCAACGTGCTTTCCAAATTTTATTTAGATTGACCAATCAAGTCGCATGCCACAACGAGCTGTGTCTGCCTATGGCTCGCACAATGAAATAGTCACATTGATCCATTTGCATTTTAAATCGCTTTACAGCTCGCACAGTCCCCGCTTGACATAAGCTAATGAACCAACTGATACGTCAGGGAGAAAAAAAGAGTTCTACGGTTCACTCAAACTTTGGTGTCATCGTCTAGCTTGCACCTGTCGTGAGGAGACACTTGATCAGTTTGGACATATGTAAGAGTTATGCGACTCAACCCTCGAGTGTACAATCTCGTCGCTTGCTGGCTACACTTCGTACTTGGATGTTCGAGCAAACTGAGTCAGCACGATTTCGGCTGGGGAAAACGAGACCCGAAGCAAAATGTTAGCACCCGCTAGACAAAATCCAAAATCGCAGGCTTTCCAGACTGGTACCATCAGAATAGTAACTCATCTCTACAAGTTTGAACAAGAGAGTGACCAAACAGATACGCTGTGCATATACCCTCGCGCTGTTACCTAATCAAGTATGCATACCACCAAACGTCATCATGAGCACCCTCATCGTTGGATTGGTTCACAAATTACAATGGTTGAAGATGTCTGAATGTATAACATTCTGCTGTTTCTGTAAGATCGAGTTCAATTTCCTTGGCGAAACAAAAGCTCACTGGACAATCAAACCGCAAACTCCAGATGAACATCCGCCGTAGATAACAGATTCTTTTTACAAGCCGTGTCAATAGTTGTTCAAATGGTCCGAATCATTCAAATGAAATCATATCAGAGAACACACCGTGCTACTGATTTGTCCAGAGGGTGAGTCCCAGTCCATACTATTAATTGTTCTACACAGTATCCCACCAACGGCTATAATGGTTGAAGTTCCCAATAAGAAAATAGCGACAAACCTTCAGCGCTGTGTTCCGTTTGTAATAATTACGCCACTGCTTCGCGCAAACGGTCTCCTCTATACTACTCTTAACGAGCGGAATGTACAACTTCACTTCCAACCGGTTTATTTTGCCTTCCAATGGTTTCCACGACCTTCAAATTACTCCCTATGGCTTTCGATCCCCTCAGAGATAGCCTGATTTACCTACTGTGAAGATCGACTGTACGAACACACAAAGCAAACGGTTAATACAACCAAGTAGATTAATGGGACGCAAATACCAGTCAATACAAAGCTGACCTTATACCAACGAGATTCAAAAGAGAGGTGTTAGGGCTGCATTAATTCTGAAGCTTAGGCCGCAAAATTTCACAAACTGAAGCCTTCAGGGATTGTCCTGTTTATTATCGGTTAAACCCTCATCGTCTAACCGTATACTGATCGGTCCACTTGCCAACGGTCACTCAGACAATAGGACTTGTCATAATATTCAAAGTTATCCCATAAGGCACAACACAATTAGCAAAATTAGTGTTTAAAACAACAGAGTTAGATTTAACGCATTTGTGGAATAAGCTAATTATGTGGTGTTAAAGAAACCCACAACCGTCATACGGCACAACTTGTCAACAGAGATATCCGACAGTGTGCATTGTGATTCTGCACTATCCACACAACAGGAAACTGCCTTTGATCTCAACGAAGAGCCAATGTAACTATCCGATACAGGCATGATTGTGGAAGCTGCTGGGGAGCATCGTGACCAGATTCAGACTATCTTGAAAGTCATATTTAACGATGTCATCAAAACAATAGAGCCGCTTACTCACGATCAGAAGACGGCTGCTGGACAGCCAGGTGCTCGTTAACTAAGGGAACTCGTACTTCGACCCAATCCGAGACAGATCCCTAAGAGTGGCTGCCAACGTAGATTAAGGGTTCCAGTTTACCAACCGATTCAATATAGCAGGTTATATGGATGAGTCCATATTTGAAACTATGGCATACAAAGTGTAGTTTGTTGTTATGATGGCCCAATTAAGAACCTATGGATGAGTCAGACAAATTAACCGGATATCTTGTGGTAATCGTCTAAAGTGACAGACAGACAGACTATACATTTTGATAAATGGATTAAGAACACACCGTTAAGAGCAAGTTGTAATACCCAGCGTTTCAACCATCTCAGGAGTGTTGTAATCCAAATGTTGAAACACTTAGTAGCACAACTTGGTTATGCTCTTCCAAATCCATTTGTTAAAAACATGTTAAACATGATGCCCGAAATGTTTGACTTCATTCGTGATAAACTTAGTTCGGATATTTTATAAGTGTGCATTTTGCTTCACATAACCCTGAAATCAGTTTGGACCCTGCCCACAACATTTAAAATGGGATAATGTGAGAAAGCTGATTGACGCGTTTGAATACCAAAGAACCTATGCTACAGTCAAACATAAAAACATCTTTCGTCAAACAAGAAGATTTCAATAATGGCCATCGTTAAGTTGGTTAGGCTACACAAGTACAGTGTTCCTTCTTACAAAGAACAATCCTCGACAAGGAAAGTTTCTCACAAAGACGGCACGATCTACACAGCAGCCTTATGACAGTGAGAGAACGTCACCTAACACCAGCAGAAATCAGGTATTTCGGTCCCCTACAACAGCACGTCGAATAACACCCCAATATTGGCTGATCCAACCCTCAGTGACTGAACCTGTGTACACACCGACATTTCAGACTGCCCAAAAATTCGATGGGTCTGCGCTGAACTGTTTCGGAAGAAAAGGCAAATTGGAAGATCGTTTGAGTTTTAGAGGGTCAGTGACAAAAAGAATGGACAAGTTAGAGAGAAATGAGCGGAATAGAAAACCAACAATCGTCCATCAAGTGTACAACAATCACATTGCAACATACAGCCTAGAACAGGTGGCTAGCATCGACAATGTCTTAGCAAGATGTGCTTTATGCTATCTGATGAGTAAAATTCTATCGGGATGACCAGTCTGGATTAAAAAAAACTATCTCTGAAGGTGCGGTACAGGACCCCGGCAGAATGAAATTATTGATCAAAATGGAAGTTATGAAATTTTCGTCAATCCAGTGCTATGCTCGAATAGTTTGTCATCAGTGGTATACGTCAATGGATTACAAACACACTCTCCCGGGTAACGACTTTAGTTGCATAGACGCACAGTAAATAGAAGACATGGAAGTACATGTGAAAATCCTTGAAGATGGAGAGGATACAAATGTGTCCGAAGCCCGAAAAGTACAGAGGAATCTTTGGTCCTCTTTCTACTACAAACCAGAATTGTTTGTAGAAGTGGCAAAAATTCGGCATACGAGCTGATATATTTTACAAAAATATGGCTAAACCATCAGATTAGTTATCTTCTACGAATAGGGGGCAGTTTCAACAACCGTTGCCTGATATCGAAACTGACTTCTAAGTTTTATACAAAGGCTTTTCATATTTGTGAGTATAACGATTGTCCCACAACTTTAATGCTATCGTGAAGTGAAAGATATCGTTCCAAGCCATCGGTGCTACCCCGAAGTGGATCGAAAAATTATGTACACATACAGTTAGAAAGTTTACGACGAACGTACAGTTATTGAATGGGATGGTGCCTCTCTATACACACCTCTACTAGGGAGTCCTACGGCATTCCCCGCAGCTGCTCATCGTAGATGGAAACAATGTGTCTGTTTTTTGACGTACCAATGAAAACGTGTTGAGTGTTTTTACGCAAAAGGTTAACTCAATGGACACTACACATATTGTTAATTCAACAAATGACTCACCTGATACATAGTGTCACAATTATCTGGTAGCGGAAACTAGAAACCGGAGGAAAAAAACAACTGATAAACTGTCGGTTCATCAAACTGAATCACAATAAAAAATCACAATGACACCTACTGTGTATCATGGCTTACTTTTACAAAAAGTTGTGGAAATTCACAGAGCAGGGTTACGAAATGACCCAAAAAGATTATATCTAGAACAATAGCATAGTCATATCGTTCAAATCAAAAACCGCGTGTACATAGTCGTTTCAAGTAATAAACACGCACGCAATAAAAGTAAACCAAATTGTGAAAATGCGAAAGCAAGAAGGCAAGTTTACACACCAAAACCCCTTAGTACCAGACGAAATCGCGGTAAAGCAAAGTGGGGTGGGAATCACCAACTTGTGCCATATACTATCAAAACGACGTGCACAAAACTCGCAATTACAAGACAAGCTAGGTCGCTTGTGAGCTAGATTTTATGCCAACTTGGAAAAAGTCAGTCTAAGTAAAGGAAGTTTGAATCCGTAACCACGAGATTGATAACTGACGTTGTTACCACCGAGCTACATCGGGCTCGATCACATTATACGATGACTCAAGAGTAACCAAAATGCCGCTCAACAAGTTAATGATTTCTGTGACTTCAACTTAGAGAGAAGTCCTAGTCAAGAGGTCATCAATTGGAGTTAACAGGAGAGTTAATGTGTCTCCTCTCGAGGCGACCGGGCAACCTGATCATTACTCACAAGCGAAAGTGGTAGACTGTTCAGTCGTGCCTAATGTGAGGTCAATGGCGAAGTGGTAAACACGGTTGCCTCATGAACAGCGTGACCGTGGTTCTAGTCCCGGCAGTGGCGAGAATATGCACTACTGACGTGCCCTAATGAGAACTAAACTAGAGTCTCGTGCTTCTGCTGTTCGAAATGGGCCGACTGGAAAGTCTATGGGAATGCGACAGCTGAAATCAATTGTGGGTGATGTTCAATCTAAATGACAACCAAAAACCCCCGACTACTCGTCAGTAACGGATACCATTGTTCAAACGGATATCTCAGACTCCCGATATACCGTTTACTAGTGCATCAGTCCCTTTCTATGTGAGTAACCTGTTAGCACCTCGACGACCATGCACTAAACGTGATTCCTGTGAATAAGCCGATGTAATGGTTTCTTGGCTTTCTTTGTGGTGCTATTTCAAGTCACTCAATTAGGAGTACGCCTACAACAATTAGATCTTGGTACTTTAGTTCAATATGTCAGTAAACTGCTTCCCACTAACGAACGACAACAGCATATGATGTCGCACATTTTTCCGTAAGTAGAAGTCTGACCAAGGTCGTGACATTAGTGAAAGCTGTGGTCCACACAATATTTGTATAGCCGGCGCCAAGTGGCATTTCTAATATGAAGCAATCCAGGCTGAAACTTGCCGCTGGACCTGTTCAATCGTTTGATTATGTTGCACATCAGAAATTAACCTTCCGCAGTGAAGACATCTTTTAAATCATTGCTCACTGAGTCACAATGCTGACTAAAAAGCCACAACTCATGGAGTGAGTTCACAGCATCCTGAATACTCTTACCAAAGTTAACTGACCAATGAAACTGAGTAACTAGGGTTGCTGCAAGCTGAACGTCCTTCACAACTGATTACAGCATATGACCTTGAATAAATCACTCAATTGACAGACTTCAAGTGGAAACATAGGATACAGAATTTTATCAGAACTAGTTAGGTGATAAAAATGCGAACTCTGATTATCAGGCTTGCCGGGTTAGTGTACTGACCACCTCTTCGTTGAGTTTGCCACATTGATTTGAATCTTGACATCTAAAAGTCAGGTCATCATCTCTTGTGAATAATGTACAGGTTGTCCGTTCACTTCGAAAGCAGTTTAGGATCCTTCAGAGATCGAAGAGGCGGCACCAGTTGAATCTATCGAGAAATGCCTAAATTACCAGAGTCTAGCGATCAACACAACCGCCTCACAAGCATGAGAACCGAAGTGTAAGGTTCTATTCAGGGGAAAATATGTTCAACTGATAAGCTATGACGAAGACAACACAATAGCTCTAAGTATCATTCCAGGTTAGACCAACCAGAGTGCAGAGGACACGATCGGACGCATATCAAGCTTCAAGTTACCTTCTTCTTTCTTAATACAAAGAATTTCACCGCCGAAAGAACAAGCTTCTTTCAGATGTGCATAAGTGATAGGGACATTGATGACTAATCACATGACTACAGATTCGAACCTCAGGTACCGCGGATACTATAAAGTAAGACAGATTGACAACAACCATTTCAAATGCAACTTAACGTGCTATATCTAAGCACGCGCGCTATTAAGAAAGGGATGTGCGTGTATTTCAACCCACAATCAAAGATGAAGTCAGTCGGTTTTACATCTAACTAAACAAGGTGACAATGAACTCTTTCCGATGGGAATAATTCAAAAATTTCGCATGCCTTACAACCACCGAGAGAGCACATACCCGTAGGTCATATTGATACCTGTGGAATATTGTCTTCAAATTAACGACCTGTGGCATCTCAGATTAGTCACCTGGTCAATCATATGCAACTCGCACCTCAGTTATTTTGGGCCAAGGCTACGCCTGCACACCTCGCTCCGCCCTGGGACTTATTCACTCACGCACATGTGGCATAATCATCGTGCGCGCCTACTCACATTCACCAGCAAGTAACGCGACCCGCGTAGACGTGTGGCAACGCAACGTAGCTGATCCAGCACCAGTAACAACACGGAACAAACATCAGCCCGCTATCCTGGGCGATCCTCCCCTACGGAACTGTCACCATACCTACATTTTCCATACCGTCTGGATCGGTCATTTCCTGTCAAACCAACGTAATGATGACAGTTTCATGCTGTCAATGCATCCCACAGTTCATCGCTAAACGTCATTTCTAGACAACTATGTATGCTGTTTTCATTACATGCTCGTAATAGGAATTTCTTCCTTCGGAAATAAGTGAATTGATGATAGATATTTAATATTTGTATTAACTAGTATCAATTCGCTAAAACCTTAGCATAATCTTCAGATGGACGGTACTGAAACAAAATGCTACCCTCAGAGACTGTCCAGTAATAGAAACACAATATCGTTAGATTGAACATAGGTTGTGCTATTCATGAGAAACGGACTTCGTGTTCACTAAAATATTCTCCTCCTCTTTCAGGTGACGTTCAAGGTCATCAATAAGGCAATGAAACATCTTGCTGCTTTTGTTGGAATGGAGGTTGAGGTCAATATACGTGTTATTACAAAACTGAACACCCCCCACACTTGATCGCAGTCTTTGCATTCAGATAAGCCTTTCGGCTAGCCCACTTCAAAAGGAAGCACTAGACCCGAGTTTTGCTCGTATTAGAGCTCATCAGTAGTGCATATCCTCGTCCGGATCGGAGTTTGCACTCTGACCCTCGTGCTTGTGAGATTACCGTGTTAACCACAACGCCAGCAACGTCACAATAGGCATGGCCGAATAATCAAATCTAAACGCTCAACTACAATCTTGAGTGAATAGTGTTGAGCTTGCCCGATCATTTCGAAAATAGAATGAACAGAATCACTCTGTTCTATCCAATCGATAACCCCGTGGTCAGAACTTCTCAGTTAGGTTGAAGTTGCTGTCTTCATTGAACCAAGTGAGTATGTTTAGAATCAGTGGCGAAGATTCGAGGATTAAGGTTACTTCAGAACTGAACACCACTCACACTTGATCGCAACCTTCGCATTGGCGTTGTGGTTAACACGATAATCTCACAAGCACGAGGGTCAAAGTGCAAACTCCGATCCGGACAAGGATATGCACTACTGATGAGCTCTAATACGAGCAAAACTCGGGTCTAGTGCTTCCTTTTGAAGTGGGCCAGCCGAAAGGCTTATCTGAATTAAAAGGCTGTGATCAAGTGTGGGTGGTGTTAAATTTTGAAATAACCTAAATCCCCGAATCTTCAACACGTGTCATTAGTTGACAACTGTCATGTCACATTAGTAACTCGTGGACCGTACGCAACCGGTGGAATTTAGAACATTTGTTCAAAGCGCTGGCGCTCACCGACATAACAAGGAAATCGGAAAACGTACGTTGCAGAAAGCACATACAACACAATTTCCGACATACAGTGATTTCCGTCTAATTCGCCATCAGAGGGAACTGTCTATTATGGATACATTCGAGGAAGTTTAGAGCAAACAGGATTCCGTTTGTTTCCTAGCTAGAATGATGAAGGAAGCTCGTGTTGACGATAGAGATTAACATCAAATAAACGATTAGTGAGGATTTGTCAGTTTATCCTATTAATCATAATTCGCTAATAAGTGCATTGCCATTTTTCATACTAACGTTTGGCACCCATGGTCGATAAATAATCGTCGGTTAGCAAAACCACGATGTAATGTGTAACATGTAAAATTTGGTTTCCAACACCTAGTATTTTACAGTATCTGTTTTTCACATGATAGCAGTAACGAGTTCATGGAAATTTCGCTTCTAGGCTAAGACCCTGATACACGATGAAAGAGAGTTGGCTATTTCAGGTGAAGAATAATATCTTTGTAAATGCTACCTGATAATCACGCCAAATCAAACTCCGGGTAACGCTGGAGAGATTCTGAAGACGGGTATACAATTGAATGAGTAATTAAAGATTGTTTTTTTATTATCACAAACACCATTGGCAGAATGAATCGGGTGTAAACCCTCCACTGACATGCCTTTCACACGTGCGACTACTTCTTCATAAACCACCACGCCTGAGAGTTGTAGGCTCCCATTACTAGTAGAGTAGCCATGAGCAAAGACAGAATCAGGAATGTTTATCAACCATTTTGGTATTGGTTCCTGAGTGGTTTGCAATGGCAGACGGGAGTACTGCAATTTGACAACGTCCCAAAGGAGTTGAAATGCTTTCTGGTCGAGCACAAGCCCATGCTTAGTAAGAGGCAAGTACAACAGCTGCCGTGCAAACGTAATGAGCCGACAACAAGCAAACATAACACAAAAATGCGGGCTTCAAACTTAAGTCTATGAGCCACTAGTGAGTGTTGTGTACAGAAGCGGGTAGACCGCCATGACTTAGTGCGGACTATCAATCTTTGGATCTGCTAGGCAGTTGTTGACAATCAAGACTCTGCGACGACCAATTGTTGTAGCTTCATCAAGATTGAAAGCATGACTCGAACACGCTGCAAACCAGCTATTGTGTTCTGTCAGCTGCACATTGAACGACTAAGCGTTGGACGATCATGAATCACTGGAGCTTTTGCAGAATTCTAGACTACTAAAAGAGGTTGTTTGTCAGATGTACCCATATACGGAAGGATTATGGCCTGTTGAAGTTCTCCCTACTATAGGTGTCATCCTTAACGATTTAAAACAGTTTGTTTCCTTCAGAAGTGTGAACAAAACCGTTAGAACACAAAAACTGGTAGATGCATGCATTTCGTGTTGACTCATCAGTACCAAATTTACAATAACATGAAACGGTTTTTTTACATCGAACAGTTAGGGGTGGGTGGGATGTGTAGTCGATTGATAGGTTAGGAAAGGTCATTAAATCCAGGACAGGGTGAAGCTCACGAACAATTATTTCTGAACACACAAGACCGGCTTCAGTCGATTGAATGCGACAGCCTCAGCAAGCCGCAAGAATCTTGCATTGGGATGACGTATTATGATTCTGAATACACAAGCCGGGTCGATGACGTGACCAGTGATCAGGATGTCTTGCGACTATCCCTAACGGTTCGATACAGAAAAAACCGTTTCGTGTTATTGTAAATTTGGTACTGGTGAGTCAATACGAAATGCTTGCATCTAACGGTTTTGTTCAGCCTTAACGATATCAGTTTTTCACGGTAATAATTATCAGCAAAGCCCGACGACGTCAATGGTGTAGACTTCTGCCGAAAAGTACTCATTAAGAATTATAGTAAAGACACTATTCTCACTCCTGAACGCCGGCTAAGTTGCATGAATTACACTCACCACTGATAAGTTTAACGAAGATGGAGTGACTCGCCTTGAACCGCCTATTTCATGGGATGTAGCAAGTGCATTTATCCATGCCAAGTTAAAACGTAAATTTACTGTCCTTCGTCGATAGTGCGAAGAAAATTACGGTTGGGAATAACATTTTTTGGTAGGGGTCACACCTCGTATGCTTTTAGATCCTCATCCGTTCGTTAAGCCACCAAGTTGCACTCCTTTTAACTGAATGACAGAAACAACTGTTGTGCTTCACAGTATGCGTTCACAATGAATGTTAGCGTTTCTCTCTCTTTCTGTGTACTGACTAGGACACCTACGCTTTTGCAGTGCGGTCAAGAACAGGAGTCGTTTTCCGAACTCAACCAAATTCACAATCAGTGTTGCTGACTTAATCTATCGATGGTGTTTGGACAGACCTAGCTTTGCTCGACCACACGTATTCAGGCGTGCACACATACACAAAGCCCATCTATAAGTGAGCAGTCACGTTTAGAGAAAAGACAAACTAACAGACGAACAACACACGCATGCAAACCACACTCATTGAGTCAAATCTACTGACTGGACACAAAAACCTCCTCAGAAAAACGCCCGTAATTTTGTCGAGTAACAAATTGTAAATGTAGCATACACAGCACGACAATTGGTACTTCGAAAAGTGAAAAATTGAAAGAACTGTGCGAGTGGCAACTTGTTGTATCGAAACTCCCCAAAAGTGGCGAACTGAACGGAAAACAGCGTAACATACAATCAGGCAACAGTTAAACAAAAACTCACCGATGATCACAACTAAGATGATGAAAACGATAATTCCGATGATAATCATTAGCTGAAAGAGTGGAAAATACATTTATTTCCGTTAATTTAGCATTCGGTAGAAATGGGAGGCAAGCACATATACATGATGAAAATCACTACGAGAGATGCCATCCGTCTAGATCTTCCGGATAGTTTGGAAGTTGCGGTTGTGCAAGATGCAGTGCAGTACGCTGAGTATGCGGCAACTGAGAGGATACGTTGGCCAACACGCGGCCGTAGACACCTCAGCAACGGTCAGTCGAATCGACAGCTTGCATAGAACACGCCAACAATAAACCGTAATCACGGTTCTTGTGGGACAATTACATAATCAGCGAGCCAATCCATAAAAACAAGGAATAACCTAACAACTGACACGTAGTTCAGAAACACAAAACTGGATTGCAATGTCAAGCCTATCTCGGATCGTAAGTTTCTCTGCTCAGTGTTAGATTGAAAGGATTAAAGCTTGCGAATTTACTTGTAAATTGTATCGATCAATAGCAAATCAACTTCTTTAATACTGATGTGTTTCAACAAATGCGTGTTCAATTTGTCACAAAGGCGATCGTTCGTTTCCTTATTATGTACTAGAAAATTTCCAGTCCGGAGTACATTCATATCCCTATATTTCGACTAGCCTGAAAGAAAAATGGTGCCACCTCGACCAGGAAGAAGTGCAACTGATCCATGTTGATTAGACCGAATTTGGCTACTGCTCAGATGAGGATGGCCTTTATAACCCTCCTCACTTTCTTTAGGAAGGAAAACAGTATTATGCAGCTTACATGACAGCGGTGACAGTTTCAGCATATAGTGATGCACGAACTTCCAGTGTCCAGTAAGCACCGACAAAACGACACGGATATCAATCATAAGGGAGCATCGATTAGTCTATTTAGAAAAAATATCACCAAACCAGTAGGTTGGCCAACATATACTTATCGAAATCACCTCGGTCTATGAACTGTGGCGTGGCTATGCGTCACACCTTTGATTGTGAAAACCGCAAGACTGGGTTAATCGAGGTTATCAACAACGACTTCTCTGACGAGTGAATCGATGGTCATCCGACAAAATACTAGCAAGCAACAACCACATATTAAGTAGACTGCTTTATCTAGGAAAAACAAGTGAGCAGCTATTGATCCCGCATGTGCAGATGATACGACAGCAACCAGTACGGGGTTAGATTGGGCTTCAAATGGTAGTGTCAATGCTGACTATCGACCATATGGTTGTCAGTTCTGAGTAAACTTACTCGAATGTTCACGCCTAGGCTTTAGGAAGCTGGCCGTATCTAGCCCATATGTAAACCAGAATACCAAATAACACCGAACACCCCGTGAAGTGAAGCCTAGAACCGTAACTTAAGCTTCTACTGTAGGAGCACCACAGTGTTCCCTCGTTCACTTTATTGTGAACGTATAAACAGATTTAGTACATTAGAGGTGCTGGAGATGGTCCGCAGTTAGATTTAAGGATAATCAACCACCTTCACCATAAAACGCCAAACTGGTACGTAATATCTGCAGGCGCATGGGCACCTATTGGCATTCACATGGCTGTGCTCATCAACTATACTCTAAAGACAGTCGTGACAAGAAGAAAAACTTTGAAAGAACCAGTTATCTGTTTATCAAAACAATAACACGAATCTCCCATCTTACACCGTAAGGTACTCACCACCATTTGATTTATCTTGTCACATGTGGAATGAAAGCTGTCAGGCTTTTCGTACTTCTTCACAGGATCAGCAGCAAACGTGCAACTGATAACTGGAACCGTTTTCAGTTGGAGGTGCAAAGTGCATATCATACAGATCAGCTATACATTTCAATGGTTCGCCACGGACTGCAAGTTCTGTGCGAAACAATTAACTAACTAACTGCGTCCGCATGTTCAATACCAGTCAGATTACTACCTGACAGAGGCTTTATTATGAGATCCTCGGTATCTCGGAGCGTCCCTTTAAGAGTATTTTTCATCACACAGTTGAACAGAAGAGGGAGAGCTGACATCCCTGCTGAACAACACTTGAAGTAGAGGACGTTAGTGATAGTCGTCCATAGGTACGCACTCTGCACTCACAGTGGGCGTGCAACGATTGCAACAAACTGAAATACATCACTGAGACACCATTGAGATGGAAACAGTATCAAAGAACACGTAAGCCAACTAAATCAAACCAAACTGGTTCAAAAATACAACGACCTTTGATTGAAAGGGAAAGTGCCGACGCCTGTCGCAGAGTGAGACACGATCGATAAACCTGCCTGTTCTCCTTCTATCTGGTTCTCAGGTTTTTTCGCCGAATTATGATATTCGTTAGCATTTCGGATGTGAAAGAGACGAAATTAACAACTCTGTGATTACCACCTGATGTTCTGACACCTCTTTTCAGAATAAGAATGATCGTTGTTGAATATCAGTCATGAGGCATCTCTTCAGTTTTTCGCATGGAACGAAGAAATGTAGTCAATTAGGATAATAAACTCTAGCAATCATCTTTTAACAAAACTGAATGCAACACCGGTACTGACTGCCTGTTATCACTAGCCAACTCAGCTCACAAGAAACTGCAGTTCACTATGGAAATATAACAGGATGGGAAACTGGCTTTCCTCGATGTCGCACTATTGAAACGTCCCGATGGATCGATTCAACGAGGCATTCATAGGAAGCAGACGTGGAATGGACAATATGCCCATTTTCACAGCTTTGTTCCGATGAAACAGAAACGGAACTTGGTACGTTGTTTAACGAATGGAATTTATAAAATCTGTACTGAGGATACGCTAGACAGTGAGCTGAAATTCTTATGTGAAACGTTTCGCGCAAACGGATATCCAGCAAAATTCCTAACTCGAAACATGCAACGAAGGGAACCGCAAGACCGCGAGTTTTCTGTCGAGCGGAAAGCCGTCTATATGAATTTGCCTTACAAGGGCGAATTATCAAGCGTATCGCTGAACAGATGGCTCGACACGACTCTGATGAGAACGTTCCATGCTGCATAACTAAGACTAACGTTCTCATCTAAGCCAGCTGTACGCCCTCAACTCAAAGATACAGTGCCCAGTAGTGCTATCTCGTTTTGTATCTACTCATTCGCTTGTTCCTGTGGAGCAGGTTATATTGGTCGCACAACAAGGCGCTTGTCGGAGAGAATACGCGAACACCATCCAGCTTGGCTGACAACAGGACAACAGCGAAAGATTTCCAGCGCAATTTTGGCCCACCTAGTTGATACGGGTCACAGAATCAATGTGGATGTCGCATTCAAGTCGATCTACCGTATCACACGTGTTCACACCAGAGTTGTGAAATGTCGCATTTTGGCTGCTGCGGAGGCGATCAGAATCCGGCTGCGAAACCCTAATCTGTGTGGGCAGAAGTCTTTTGTTCAAGCGCTGAAGTTACCATGGCCTGCCGTCGTTGGAACACTTGACACGGCACCATAGTAACCATGTCAGTAATCCCAAAATGATATTAGATTCACATTGTATTAAATTTCACAAAATCCTGACTTGACAACCAGTTTCATATTTATTGTGTTGTATTTGGCCTGAAGATGATACACCGCAAACGAGCTTGTTCGCCACGTTCTGACTTTTGATGAAATCTGCGGGTATATTTAAACAGCTGAAACAAATGAATGTATCAATATGTTGCTTTAATTCACAAAAGGTTTTCAATATGGTGATTTTGCAAGTGAATATCCATCCCTTCAAGCAAATAACGGACCTTTACTTCGATTTGAAATGTGATGCAATCACTTAACACTAATGCTGTTTCGCTTAAAACCAGACAGCAATCTTAATATGTCCGGAATTTAAAGTCCCTCTCCATCCCGCATCACTTAACCCGTTGGTTTACCAATGGAAGTACGTATTGCTTGTGTTGTTTTCGCGGGTTTGCCGACGAAGGGTTCCACAGTCTTGCAAAATAATAAAGCACCTATCATGTGGAATTCTCCGTAAGCAATTAACCGACTTTTATTGCTGTTCAATTGACTTATAGAAGGTTGCGCCTAAAAATCTGTCAGAATTTTCCCCCAAAATCAGACCTCTCTAAAAGTAATTTTATGTCTTTAATCGGATACACATGCCAATACTTCGTTATACACATATGGTCCTACTCATCCGGTGATATTCCTTACTCAGCTTGACTTCCAAATAAATAGTCTTCTCATTGATGAGTAGTAGGGGATTTCGATTTTCATGTAGATTAAACATCACCCAGAGTTGATCGCAGCTGTCGCATTCCCATAGACTTTCCAGTTGACGCATTTCGAACAGCAGAAGCACCAGACTCGAGTTTCGCTCCCATTAGAGCTCGTCAGTAGTGCATAACCTCGCCACTGCCGGGACTAGAACCACGGCCACGCTGTTCATGAGGCAACAGTGTTTACCACTGGGCCACTGACCTCACATTAGGCACGACCGAATGCACTACTGATGAGCTCTAATGAGAGCGAAACTCGAGTCTAGTACTTCTTTTCGAAAGGAGCCAATTGAAAGGTCTATGGGAAATGTGACAGTTGCGATTAATTGTGGGTGACGTTCAATCTATATGAGTCTTCTTATTCTTGGGTTTATCACAAAACAGAATTAGTAACTAGTTTCAACAAGTACCGACAATGTTTGCTGAAAAATTTGTTCACGGATATTATTGTTATAGTATGACAGCTTCATACATGAATTGCAGAAGATCCAAATCACTCTTAAAGGTGAGCAAAACTGTGTTGACTTAGTTCTGCTGCACATTTCTGTAGGCCTCAGTTAACCATCCAAGTAATTATAGACAACAGTCATTCGAATGACTTTTAAACACGGAAAACCCCTTTATTTTGTTTATATACGTTCAACAGCTAGTCAGCTGCAAGCAACTGGTAAATGTCGTAACGAGCAGAAGGGGAAAACACGGAGACTGATAAATCTTGAAAGATGAAGCAAGTAATTCGCGTCAAAAAAAGAATTTAGGAAAAACAGATTCACAAAACTTATGTCAATGAAATCACTTCCTCGCTATGTTAAGCAGCGTCCAACCAGAAGTACTAGTTGTCTCACGGGTCTCAACAAGGCGACTGGGATAGCCCTGATGAAGAGTCTGGCTTTGGAGCTTTTGCATCCCGAACTCGTCATACACTGTTAACCAGATTGCAGCTTTCAACCTAGACCACTGTGCGTCAACGTAGCACAACGCGACCACCGACAGGTTTGCGAACACACACGTAAAACGTGAAATAAGATTATTAAACTCAGTAGTCAGAATAATCCACCCACCTTGAAGGTAGGTCATTAACATTACAGAAATCCCAGTACTCGAAAACAAACTGTGTGAGCATCATCCGGGGGAAAAATTGACAGCCATGTAGAACTGCTCATGAACTGCATACTCCTTCTTTCACAGAGCGATAGATCACACCAGTGTCAGAAGTGACGTAAGTAAGGGAACACCACCTTCATTTTAAACTTCACATTTGTCGTGAAGGCTATGCGTTTCTCGTGAAAGATCGCCAGTGAAAGCGGTGTCGTTAGTATGTCTCTGGTGTAAAAATTTAGCACCTAGGTGCCTTTCTCTAATCATTTGGCAACAGATATCAACAGGACTCTCTAGAATCTCGTTTAAAACGAATGTGAATAGAATGAGCCTTGGCATCTTATTTATGATACCTATAACGAACCATCATACATCCTAACCGGACCATAGGACTAATAATCAGTCTTTGGGAACACTTAATACATTTTTACAGTCAAAAATACGGTCTTATTCAATAAAACGAGGGCTGCCCGATTTGCAAAATAGTAGTTGCAGACTTTCACATCAACGACAGTGTTCCAGCGTCCCGAGGAAAGTGGAGACGAGAACAATGAAATCATAATCAAGATAAATTCAAGGCTGCTTTTGTGGAAGTAGTCCACAAATTAAATTTGATCAACAAAACACGATAGCGGCAAGTAACTTTGACGTAACAACAATTATGCCAGTCCCACGATGGCAAGCAAATGTACTACGTAAACGACTATTTAAACAGGGGAATAACACTCGTTAACGTTGAGACATTCCGAACAAAACAGCTAACTCTGGAGCCGCATTGCTACTTCCGACCAGAACTAGGTTCGCAACTTAAGTGAAGGGGGTCATCCTGCTTAAGTGTTTCGTGATGTCCTAGTTACATGATGTCACGAGCTAATTCGATCTGAGCTGGCAGAAGAATTAAAAAATGTTGAGAACGTGACACATAAATATACGACCTTTAATAGTATATATGGCTATTATGCCTGAGCTGTTGTTGAAGACAGTGATAACCGGGGAAGTCGATTAATGAGAAGTACACACGCACGAGAAGATAGAAAAATAGACGAAAAAGAACATGTTAGAAATCACACGGGTACAGGCTAGCTCGGATTGTTATGATCTGCAGTTTCTTAACAGCAGTGTGGATAGTAGCGAAACATGGTAAGCGGGATGGCCAAGGCCTTTATGACTCATGTTTATGTCGCAACTTCATCGTACTACGCATTTTTTAAACCATCAGCAACCACACTGACAGTGGTATGCGATGTGCAAGACAAAACTAATGGAGACTACATTTACTTATCATCACCACTATCAGTAGTGAAGTTGAATATTTCTCACGAACAAGTCGGTAGGTTGTCGCGTCACTCAAACAATCAGCCCACATAATGCAGGCTGGGTGGCGAACGAACACTACCATCATTAACAATAAATCAGTGGATCTCGCTTATGCTTAAATGCCACATAACCATAGAAAGAAAAGCAAGCCCTAGCCAAGAAAAAGAAAGGAATGGGACCTAACTAGTAAGCGGGTACGTCCATACTCGGACCTCCGAACTCAAGGTATCTACACCACGTAGACAAACAACCGAGCTATAATTGAAAATAAGGCGTCATGAGTAGGACAGCTTCCTTACGACTTTCACTGCCTCGCTTCATCAACTGCACTTGTCTGACAGACAACCCAGTCAAACAACAACACTCACGCCGATAAGCCCTATCAATCACTATCTAGAATGAGGTTTCTAATAACCTGATCTGTGAGAGACGACAGACTCAGCCCGGGAGACGAACCCGACCAAACCCTTGGAGAATGACTTCACTTCTCTAAAACAGATCATCATCTGTCCACTTCGCACCTTAAACCAGTGGGTCGCAAAATTGGGAGTGTTCAGTGTGACAGACGACTAACTGACATTCTCAGTAGATGACTCAAACACCCACGTCAGTGGAAACCTACAGACTAGAAAACAACTCGTTTGGCATCCACCACCAAATACCCGTTTCCTCACTTATTTGTTGTTTACTCGCTGGTATTACCTCATCGAACGCAGACGTCGATGGTCAAATACCTGAAGACGGTTCACGTCTTCTACCCTGAGCAGCTATGTTTCGCCGCCGCAAAGTAGTACAGCCCTCACGGCTGCATTGTATAAGGGACCCTTAGGTCTCAGAGCGATGCCGCTTTGTCGCCAGATGTCCTAGATGGTTGAGAACCACCAAACCTTTGGAAACACGGGCTTGTGTTTCATTCCCTACGCATCCGACGCAGGTGATGCAGCTTCCCAAGTATAAGTAACCGGCCGATAACCTCCATAACTTCATTACCCAACGTTAAATCTATGTGACTGCAGCAGTCTTGCACAATCACATGGTCCTTTGAGGCTGTAAAGCGCATTCTGTAGTAGATAATAGAACGCGAAATAGTGTTTAGCACCACCAGTGCTGCTTGAAAACTGCCAAACACCTTGTCGTCGGCACAACTAGAATCAATCAGCCTTCCACTAGGTAACAGATCCATGCCGGTATCCCGTAAGGGCCGCAGACGATCTTAAAATATTTCGCCTAAAACAAAATCAAACAAAAATGATGGGAGTGGGCAATCTTGACGTATATCGTTCTTGATGCATAAGCAGTTAGAAGGTTCATTGTAAACTCTGAAAAGAGCTGAAGTATGGGAATAAAGTGCCAACAGTATGTTCACATACTTGTTCAGTACACTCTTGTGTTTAAGCGATCCTAAAAGTGAAGATCAATCCCCTGAATATGTCGCACCCTCATGTTCGAGAGATATGCCAATTTTTGACAGGCAGTACGCATTGCTTTGTCCCAGAATCCGACGGAGAGTGGTAATTTAATCTGTGCATTCTGGTACAGGACGAAACCCTGCCTGGTCCCTTCTAATGTCTGCCACTCGACGTGCAGTGAGTCGACGAGGTATAATGGATGCCAGAACCTTAGTAATGACTGGGTCAAGTTAATTCCTTTACGGTTTTCGTAAGGGCTTCTGACTTTCTCCTTGAAGATGGAAACTATTATCAAGGGATTCCAACACAGAGGGATATTCTCCATCGTCCACAACGGTTAAAATAACTGAGTCAAAGCCCCCACTAATGTTTCTCCACCTTCTTTGTTAAACGTCGACACGAGATCATCTGGGAGAGCAACATATAACCGAGAGCCGAAATACAAAAGCGGATCCGTTTTGGTGGGTATTTCCAAATATACCGACCACTGTACTACGTCACAAGTTTGTGGCGGTAACACGGTAGAATCAGGAGGATGGCTAAACTGACCCATAAAGCGTTCCGTCCAGCGCCCCAACTTTCTGGGTTTACTATGGACAATTGTGCCATCTCCTCGCTGATCGCTTCATTGGCAGATGTTCGCTTTGGACCATTGGTGCGGATAAGCTTGACGAGTCTACCCATGATCTCGGAAACAACAGTCGTTTCGATTTCCCTAACTTACTCCATTAGCCGGCGACTAACCTACGCTTGTTATACGAACTGCCAAAAGGAATGTTCCGTCTGGCATGTAATATAGATTCCTTCGAGATCTAATGTTTGTTCAATCCACGAACCACCGTGCCACATGTTACAGTACTAGCCTCAAGAATGACCCGTGAGACTTGAGTCCAGCAGCTATTAGGAGGTTCGAGGTGAGGGCTGCAAGGTTGCTTTCTAGGCTGGTGTGACACTTATGCCTTATCGACCGCCCAGCCAGTTTTTCAACAACCAGTCATCGCTGTTGGTGGGATTGTTGCCAAGCAAAACTAAGAACAAAACAGCAGAGTAGCAACGCATGATGTGAATCCGAATATGTGCTCCAATACGAACAACAGTTCTGAATGGATCCCCACCACCAATAGCTAACAACTATGTGGTCTAGCTGAGACCACATCTGATTCGGAGAAGAGGGCATCAAGTACAACAGTGACGCGCACAGTGTCTGAGACTAGTGATAGCCAAAAATAGCATGTGCTCAAACCACAGTAGCAGCGGCTGTCCATTATTACCCGAGAGGTATGCCAGTACACGCCTACTACCTAAATGAGATGCGGCCAACCTAGGCATTCATATTTACAGCCAGAACGACTACACCAAATCTACGTGTCAACCTAAATAGAGCGACCAGATCCGAGTAAAAGGTGTCCTTGATACCTAGGTCACTGCAGTTAACTGGAGCCTAAACAGATAAGACGAAAACACCCAGTATCTAGAGCTGAATTTAACAGACTCTTCCGAGCAGATGGTACAGAGCCTAGTAATGAGGGGAATCCAATCTACCAATGTGGCTGTGGCCGTCGTGTTGAGGGGTTATACCTACTCCTACCTGACCGGTAGCGGCGGTCGTAGTTACCCGAAGTAAATAACCTGTGTCGAGTAGGCAGAGTGGGTGCTGTCAATTCTATGTGGACTACTGACCTCGATTATAGTTTCTGAAAGACAGCAGATATGGACATTTACCGAGTATAACGTCTGTGAAAGAGCGGCTAGCCGACCTATCCATCTCAGTGTCAGATTGCTGGAAGCTTCTACATCCATTTGTATTTTAGGCCTGAGCAAGGGACGAAGGGGGACGGAGAGTGGGTGGTAAGAGCCGGAACTTACGGGGACAGCGTTACTACGATTTGTTATATCTGGTGTGGGACCCATAGAGTAATTACTAGATATGAGGGTCGAGAGGAGGATGTGGGCTACACTGGATAGGACAACCGATGCACAATGGAATTAGCACTGCTAGGAATATTCATGATTGTAAGTGGGTTGAGATACTGTTAGGGTTCCCAGATCTAGAGAGAATGATAAGGGTTCTCAATCGAAGCCTTTGGCTTAAAAGTTTGTAACGTAAGATGATAGGTGCGTGAAGATGAACTGAAACTAGTACATTTTCCGGGAGACGATGTTAACCTTCTTCTAACCCCTAACTTGGAGGACTGGAAGACTGGTTCGTTAGACCTTTACCAATTGGCCCAACTGGCATGAGTGATTCTGTTGGTGTCATCTTCACCGTCCAGTTTGGTCCAATAAGCCATCAACATGTGCAAGCCGTCACACCGCGTCAAAGCCCAATCTCGGTGTGCTGGATACTATATGTACATACTATATTCAATCTTAGTGATCATGCCACTGATCCACATTGAAAGTCAGACTGAAACACATACTGAAAACCTTCCTTTTAATCAACGGTCGCACATCTGACTTCATAGAGGATGAGCGAATACGATATGTGTCTATGTTATCATCGTAGACACCTGGTCAGCAATATTACAAGCTGATGAGATGACACTACCCGGGTGAGTGGAATCACCAACGGTTTCAAACCATATGACTGTAACACTAAAGATAGCGTCCGGACCAACTTAGAGCTGTAACAAACTTTTACACTATGAAGGCGAAAAGCGTGACCTATACCAACGACTCCCGACATTTAAACGACCTAACATGGCCCATAAGTATGTAGAATCAAGCGAGACAACGTCATCTGCACGTTCAACATCGGCCACTTTACAGCTTGATAGAAATTCAATTACCAGATTCAGGGGACCTCCAGGTATTCTGTCCACAAAGAGATTCATAACGCAATAAAAAAGAAGGAGAAAGACCGGACACCTCTGTCAAAAACAAATTGGACTAGAGGACAATCGGGATAATTGCGCATTTACGCGCACTCTAGGCTCAGATCAGAGATACAATGGTTTCATTGCATTAACTGGAACGTGACATAAAGGTTCCTTCAGGAAGATGATATCCTCAGATGGAATGTGGAAGAACCAAGTCAAAAGCCAATTTCACTCACTGTTAACTGAGATGAAAACTGCCGATGCCTTATTGTCTACTGTAGGGAGAAAATCATCTTGGATGTGTTAAACGCGAGGCAAAAATTCTGCCGCAATCGTTGTGATACCTATATGGCAGATGTGAATGTGCTGATAAGTGCCAACAACAGGGCACACCTCAAGATTTCAATGTGGAACGAAGGAGAGTGGTCAGTTCAAAAGATAAATTATCACCACCACATAAGAAAAGGGCGAGTGAATAGTCTAGTTGAATGACATTATTAAGTTTTGATAAGACCGGCCATAAAAACATGTCGGTTGCTATAGGAGGGTCGTCAGGGATATTACAACAAAACATACAACTACCACCGTCCACATCTGCATGAGCCGGTGTAAGCCAAATGAATTGCTTTTCACAGTGTTCGGCGCATCCGTCAAGCCCATCACACAAGCTGCGAACTACAATTTTCGTATAATTTTCTTGTCGATGACTGATAAAGCTGCAGATAAGACTTTAAAAAAGGCCCTCGATTGTTCCCTGTTAAAACAGCATTGTTCATTTGCACAACTCGCCCGGCGAAACAATCCTGACGGTTTGTATCCAGATGTTTCGTCGGTTTTAGTTTCAGCTGACGATGGTCATACTCGCATTCGGAGTCACAAAGAATCAACTGGCGTTTGACCAAAACCCCCCTAAAATCGGCCAAAACAGATACGGTGCACCCACAGTGCACCCTACGAATAAATATTTCAATCGTAGGTTAGCGAAACTGATGAGATTTCTGCCGTTTGTATCAAGAGCATGCCACTGCCAAGTCCTGAGTAGTTTGGTAAACCCACTTCGGTAAACGTATTTGGTAAGCGTAGTTTACATACAATCCGATCAAGATCTTACACACTATGTTACAACTGCAAGCGTTGGGTTGCACAGAGTGGTTTTCATGCGACATCACCGTGTGTGAAATGTGTAACGTGATATAAAGAATCTAACCGTGCACTTGTAACGGCCAAACGGTAGTGCAGACACGGTGAGTTAGAATATGGGACGTCACCCAGTAACCTCTCTTCCGGAGTAAGACACCAAAGTTGTATGTCCATAGCATTTACAACAGCAATAATATTTCAGAAAGGCGAACTGACATCGTAGAATGCATTTTGATCGGCATATGAAACACTGTCTGTGGAGATACGAAAAAACGTCTCACTGCTAGGTGTCAAATGATGCTGACCAAAATGCTGAGTATGACAGCACATAAACGACCACTAAATGGAACTCAATTAAGCAATTCTCGATCAGCACCAGAACCCGGTGTGATCTCAAGTTCAACTTAACCAGAAAAAATGGCTCTGTCGTCACCAGAGAGCTATGGCAAGAAGAACGATCCAGTGTACTGTTCAGAATTTAGTTCAAAGGAACAATGATACAGGAGTGGTAAATGCACACTTTGAAAAGAATAAACGTTCAATAGTGGACGCAGAAGAATGCGCGTCAGAGCGGCTTAGTGGAGCATTTGCTGAAGTATATTGATATTAAAATGCCCATATCTATCAGCTGCTTTGGCTCTGAAATCCCAAAATTACGAGCACAGCAAATGTGAAAATAAACGGGCTGACCGCAGAAAACGACGGTAATTTCCGGGTGATGCATATCACATCAGGTTAGTTTGAGGAGCCTCAATCAGAGCTATCGGCTCAATAGCCTGATAGATAGAGTAAAACGGTATTAGTTTTTTTGGAGAAAAAACCCATGGAAAGCTAACGAGTTGAAACCATTACTCACTTTGAGATGAAAAGGTAACCTAATTCGAAGGCGCAAACATTGGAGACAAAGTCTGCTGTCAGTTATACACGGTGTGCTGAAAACTACACCAAGTTTCTGCGTAGCATTAAAGGGTCTCCAACCATATTAAATGGAAGTCCCATCATCGCGATTAACCTCAAGACGACCGAAGCGCTGTTTGACTGAGGTACCCTCTACAATTTCCCCACTTATCGATAAAATAGTGCTGTTCTACATTACTAGGCACTTCCCTCATCATCTAGATACTTCTACGCCATCATCAATGCGACACACGATCTCATGAGCGTAGGTGCCTTCCGTCTGGCTGCTTTAAATTAGCTCATCCGACACGAATGTATCCTGGTCAGCACAACCCTTCGGGACAGCATAGAATGCAAGCCTGACCACCACGTCAAGGTGGGAGGAGAGAATATTAAAAGGTGTAGTGGGCGACGGTGGTGGTCGAATGAGCTGTAGTTTGCAAGGCTCAGGCGAGCGTCCTACGCTGCGCAACCAGTTGAAACGTATTCAACAATTGTCTCTCGATCAGTCTTGCCTACACCTGGTTCTTTGTCACCTGCAGTTTTGATAACACAAACACATTTCCGAAAGCGCTGCATCGTTCCATCTCGGTGTCAAGCTATCTATCAGTCTTTGATTTTTAAGCGCGGCATGAGTAGTTTTGCTGACCGTATAACGGCAGCTTCGGATGGACTAATTTGACAGACGTTAAAAAGTTAGTGATCTTGAATAAAATTACACGGTAAGCTTATCGAACAATGAGACCAAACGAGACAGCACTGTAATTACAAAATTTACAGGAGGTGCACATCGAATATGCTTCTACGGGGATTTAAGAAGCAGGGATTAGATAACCGAACAACGTGTAAAGTACATGTCTGAACTACATTAATCACCAATTTCTTTATCATGTTATTGCATAATATTAATCACACTTAAACTAGGTTCAGTGAATTTATGCTGACCAGATAAATGGCTGGGTTTTTGTGCGTAAAAACCGTTAACGGGTGCTTTCCCTGTATTAGACCAACTGAGTTAGGTAAGTAGACTTATCGGCCTGTTATTCATAAACTTATTGTCTGATAGGTAGCGACGATCGAGGAGTGTACAACCTGTATCGGGTAGACAATCTGGCTATTGTCAGCTCGATACGTTGAATACTGCACTAGATTAGTCTCTGAAATACAGCCAACGAGTTTAATTTCTGTGCGAGGGGGGCCCACTGACATGCCCGTTTTAAAGTGGGAACTCAGTAGGCATCGACATTAACTCATATTCCGTTTAAGCGAGGGACAATGTAAAACGAAATTTGGGTGACAAGAACTGGAACGCGCCAAAATAACGTTACAATGCTTAGTTATGTGTTGGAGAACCCGTAGAATAACTGCTGAGAAAAGGAATCAGGAGAGATTAGAGAATACAATTAGACAGGACAAAGGGGGAATAGCTAGCAGTAACACATTTCCACCTATCCACCCTGATGTATACGGCAGACAGAGCGATCCGCCCTACACTACGAAATGTCTGACGCATCATGGAATCAGTAGTGCTGTTAGACTTCATGGTTGTCTGTGACGTGAGATACTGTCAGGACCCTTAGACTCATAGAATGATTAAGGTTCGCAACCAAACCATCTGGCTCAGGAACCTTCACTGCTAGGCAACAGGTGTACGGAGTCGCACAAGAACCAGTACAACTTTCAGCTCCGAAATTCGGCCACAAGGACAAACGAATTCAATTACATAATTGCACGCAGACAGCGTTTCCTGACATACTACGAGAATTGGTGGATATGAAGATTTGATTTTTACCTTCCGCTTTCACTGTTCAGCCCTTTCATCAGTTTCTAATAAGTAGGTGCGGTTTCATCCAGATAATCTTCACTTCATACTCCTGGATCCCACACAGCGACCAGACAGTCTAAATTCGAAAGAGGCAATGCGGCATTAGCAACGGCATTGACACAGCATACCACTGGAAGAACAGATTATTGATCAACGACTTTTGACCATAGTCTTAAGAGCTCAAGCGATTTTCTTCTGAAGTGAAGTGCAGCTGTGTTCCCTATATTTTACAGCACGGTAGGATCGTTGGAGCTTGCGGAAACAAAAACTGCCCACCTCTTGAAAATCACTACAAGTTCGATTACTTAGATAGACCAGGGTCGCTCTCGTTCATTCCCTCAAGTCGCCCACGAAACGTCTGACTTCCCCGGGCACCTTGATGTTTTACCGCTACAGAGTATTCCTGGTGCGGTAATATAAACGGTTTACAAGGCTGTGACCAAATCCCTGAGTCCTTCTGCTGTCTTCAGCACTTCACAATCCTCGAAACCTAACATTCCGGAATAGCAGCTAGCATAATCCCACACCGCTTACCAGAAAATCGAGATGAACAACTTTGAGATGGTGTCAGAATGACTTTTGCATTCGATTGAGTATTCATAACGTTTGATACAAACTGGTACAACAAGAGAAAGCCGCTTAGTTAATTGTATAGCTGGTTACCTAAAAGAACACAATTAAGGGAATGTGAAAGGGGATTCTCGAATTCCTTATCGACGTTGGTACGCAGGAGAGCGTGGACACAGCATGCCAACGCCCCAACGCGGCATCGTTCTGGCCAGAATCCCTCCCTGCTCCACTTAGTCAGTACTAATGAGAGCCATCTGGTTGACAGAGTGATCATCAAACCACCACTTGGACAAAGTGACCACTCTCTGCTCATCTTTGTTCTTATCTGTTACTAGGCACAACAAACAGTGAAAAGGTCCACAATCCAAAACTTTAATCAGGCTGATTTTAACGGCCTAAGGAGCTACCTAGGTTCATTAATTCTCGATTATGGTTCCGCGGACCAGAACTACTGCGCACTTCAAAGCGTAACTGAGAAGGCGGACGACTTATCTGTGCCGCGCAAACTGTGCACTCTCTCTTATCGGCCATCTCTTACACGCAGAA
>LUCH01005194.1:27303-40513 GCA_013368495.1 Paragonimus heterotremus | reverse complement strand
TCATTCTGAGCACTGCTGCACGCAGTGGACGTACCCGAAGCTACATCAGGCTTTTGAGAGATAACAAATGTTTTTCGACCGTATTGGATAGTACGCAGGCGGTCATGGTCAACCGTTGGGCGATCGGAGTGCTGTTTGTTTCAGGGTACCTTTACTAACCCCCTTCTTCCTGATACGGAAAACGGCAGTGCCGTAACTATGAAAATAGTCTTACTGTACATCCATAGGATTCTGCCTCACTACCTAAGCACTTCTATGCAGTCAGTAGTGCGACATACCATCTTATGAGTGTAACTCCTTTTCGTCTGACTGCTCCCCCTTTGGCCTATCTGACAAGGTTGTACCTGGAAGGACCGGAGTCTTAATCAGCATAGCCCGCCGAATCAAAACAGTACACAAGCCCGACCACCTCGACAAGGTAGCACAATAAGTCGACAACACCGCTCATGCAATCGATTGTAACAGAAGAGACCGCGCGCACCTAGGGTATAGACATTTTTGGTCTGCTCCCAACGAGTTCATATGGAAATCGCTATAGAGTTGTCATGACTGATCACTTCAAACGATCGGTGGAAGCCATTCCAATGGCAGATCAAACGGGTGGAAAGGTTGCACACGCTTTCATGAACACCGTCCTGACTCGTTTTGGAGTACCGTACAGAGTTATCACGGACCAGGGCCCGCGATTTGAAGGGCATCAATTCCAGGAGAGGCTGAAGAAATGGAGGATTCATCGCCTGAAAACATCGCTGTACCATCCACAAACGAACGGATTGATGGAGAGGTTCAATCGTACAATGAAGGAATGATTGAATATTAGAGGAAATAATTGGGAAGAAGGACTACCGGATGTTTTGTTCGGATACCGCACGACGGAGCATGTGTAGTGGAACTCCTAACCGTGATAGCTTGAGTACCCACTAACAAATAACCATATCTCAACAATAGTCAATGAGAAGGTTAAATCAAATAGTTTGGATCCTTATTGGTGGGATTGGTGTACAAGCTTAATTCAGTGGCGCTCGTCCGGACCGTGTCCTGTCCTGTTCAGTAGTGTCGTCCATTGTTCCGATCCGGGTCCAACCGCGTCACGCGTGCCTGAGTATTGACCGCACTGAATAACATCCAGTTGGAGCGTCCCAATTGGCTGAGTGTGCGGGTGGTGACCGCGTGCGCGTGCGTGCGTACGTTCCGATGTGGAAGGTTTTCGGGCCGATGGATGTGTGGGTGTGAATGCCCACGTTGGGACAGTGAGCGTCACTTAGTCTTAGGCTTGTCACGTAATGCGCCCCCTGAGATGGCGAGACGACGGCTATACATGCAACAACTGAGAGTTCGCATTTTGAGCTGACATACAGGAGGGAGCCAAGGATACTCTTGGATGTCTGCGTGTCCAAAGACAGACAAGGGCAATTATTGCCACAAGAACAACACCTCGAACACCGTGCGCTTGAACGGACAACAGAAAGACGACGCCGGAATAAGCAAAGATATGACGTGAGGCACAACACACACAAATGGTGCCCGTTCAGGACCGAAGACCAGGTGAAAGTAAGAGACTACAGTCGGCCAGAAACATCCGGACCGGAGGCAGGAAAGTTTAGAAGGCGATTGAATGGACCATTTACCGTCACAAACTGCAAGAATACGAGTTTCCAAATCAACCAAGGTCCTCATGGGGCGATTGATCAACAGTGTACAATTAGCACCCTGGCACAATCGCGGCAAGTTCCTTAAAGGAAGGGCGAGTGTGGTGGGCTATCAGTCGGGAGGTGCGAGTATTCCAACTCTCGGCGGAATGCCTCAACGCAGCGGAAGGTGCATTCAAAAACCCACGACGAACGGATGGAGGACGGCGTGGGCGACCGGATGAGTCATCGCTCGACCAGATCGGACCAGCGGGCGAGACGGCAGCCAAAATAGGCTGGATGACCAAATCGGAGGCGTGATTATTCTAACACTCCTAGGAATATCTCGACATGGTCAAAGCTCACAGTGGATAGACAGAGGACAACACGAGCAGCCGGACGAGTCGTCGCTCAACGAAATCGGACCAACGGACGAGAAATAGCAGGCGGAAAATCCCCCGATATTAGGCGCCGATCACACACAAACCGGGGCCGAAGTGCACACGGCGTGTGAGCGGAAACCGGGGGCTGCTGTGGGCTGGAATTGTAATTCAAAAACGCAAGCGTGCACGTAGCATGGTAACTAGCGAGTTGGACATTAAAAATTTTGCCTTAATGGACGCTTTTTCGCTACATTATCTACACACACATTCTATTTTTGTCAGTGATTGTATCGACCAAGACCATTTTCGTTTGGCAGCTAATCCGCTGCTCTTTGCAGAAAGTTGTGTCTGCGGTCATCTACACATTCTTTTCTTGAGCTTTGTTGGTGTATTGTATGATGATCGGTTTGCCTGTTCTTTTCGTAGTCCACCTGTGAAGTTTGTACTTTATTTTTTTCCTCTCTGGAATGCAGCAACATACATTGTTAAATTGGAATGCTTTTTGTATTGCATTTTCGTATCTTTCTTTTCAGTATAGATCTTGTCATTGTAGTCTCTCCCTCTCTGTGTTTATTTTTTGTATGATATGGGTTTCTTTTTCCTGTTAACGTGAGCAACACGGCTGTTTGCCGGCGCGCATCCCGGAATGCTATCGACGTGAGATCAATTGGTCAACTACTCACGTTACACAGCCTGCGATGGTTGAGTTGCATACTCCGTATGCCACCTGAGCGTTTACCTTACCGGTCATTGTACACTGAAACCACCAACAGTTGGGTGAATCCACATGGTGGTCAAGCAACAACGCGGTCATGAATTATGAAGACCCTGACTTCTTCACTGATCATAACGGGTAGTTGTCGCCTGTCTGGATAGGGTCGTCTTGGTAATTCAAATCGCTGGTTGGAGGCGCTATCCGAGATGACGGTGTGTCGTAGTCAACGACTCACCTGAATCTATACCACTTCAAGTTCTTCCGTTTAGACTTAATTTAAAATTAAATTTTAACCCTCTTATTAACGTTCACATCTAGGATATTCCACGTCACCGTTGACGTAAGCGGCAGCTACGATTATGACGATCATTTCCTCCTAGTCATTCTTTTGTCTAACCAGCACTGGTCGGCTGGACACAAAGGTCTCACTCACACACCTACTGGTCTTATTCCTTCGGGTTTACACCGGATACGCGGTGTGTGAGTGGAACCGCAAGTGGTACAACGCAAGCCACTTGGGGTGATCGTTTCAAGCGCATTTGTTGTGGGCCAAGAACGCGGATGACACAAAGATTATTCATTGAGGAAAGTAGTACCATGTTTATACGTTCAAACATGACAACAAACAAAAGCACTCATCCGTATATGGCACTGGGTCCAGAAGGTCACGGTTGTCACAGGCGTCAATGCTCAGTTCCTTCACTTTCCCTTACGTGCCAAGAACTATTTCATGCTATGTTGCACTCCAATGTTTCTTCTTGTAAATTTTCTATGATTATTTCAATACCAAAATCTGTGCTCTCGCGCCCACTGTTGAACAGCAGTGGTGTGAGTAGTATAGCACGATCGCTCCTCCTCACTACACAAACATTCTTTGGATTCAGTCACTGTGACAGGTTAATCCATTTCGAATGTCACCAAGTGTGTGTGATTTTGAAAGTTTGTTCCTCAAAGCCAGGCGTTTGTAGTAAAACATTCTTAGAAAATTTCAACCTGCCAAGTTAGTCTGGTTAAAACTTCAGGTAATTCGATGGTTTTTGAACTGTCAGGATTCCGAAACTGATCTAAATTGACGTCCGGCTGAACAATTGATAAATTCACACGGTCTCCGGAAATGCTGCTTCAACACTCGCCACTATGTACACAAGAGCTTCACACATCAAATTGTGTAGACATATTCATATACCAGATTAAGTAGCTCGTCGTTGCCACACACGTTTTAAAGCAAACTGCTTCATATGGTGAATCTTATTGAGTTGTCGCAGTAAAGTTTGAAGAGATCTGTACATTTTAATTCATCAAACCATCTCAGAATTTATGCCCACGTGTTTAAATTACAGTCGTCTGGAAAAACTCAGACCACAACGTGTGGACAGTATGGCGCTGCCTTGTTGGCGATCACGCTTTGGAATACGTGATTTGCCTGATCACAGTAATGAATTGAGTGAACACGAGGTGGCGGATGGTGGGGCGGACTTTTTGGAAATTATTCATCTTAACTACCCTCGATCCAATAATCTTGCCACAATCACCAGACATGACCTTGTCTGAACCGTTTAACAATGGCCTCGATGTACACTCGGTTCAGACTATCTATGTAAATGGACATTCATCAGTCTGTTTGTTTTCATGTATTTGACGTGTGTACCAGTGTGTCACAGACCACAAGGCTTTGTTGGTGTACGACGGTTGACTATTTGCTTTATGTAACTAAATGGGTTAGTTAGGGCTTCGGATTGTTGGATGAGAGTTCTGTGTGGCGAGGATGGCTGCCGAGATCGGCACTACTCCCAAAAGGGTAAACGACACAAGAAATCTCATCCAGTTTCATTGGAATCCATACTACTGCGAGCTGAGATAACAGGTGGACACGATTTGTGGGTGGTTTCATTATATATGAAAACTCCCACAGGTGGTTTGGAAACTAATAACTTCCTAGGAAGCGGTTCAGATACGATCCCAGTTGAATAAAACTCACGCTGCCACAACCAGTCCTACTTGACCATAATCACAGTCAGCTAGTCGTTTGGCTGTTAGGGAGCCAGTGTGTTATCCGATGAATTTGTCGAGATTGATGATGTATGCACCATAAATGATGTGTCTTTTGGGTCCATTGCGTGATGTGGATGACCGGTTGCATCATTCAACAACTGCTGATTTCGACAGTACGGTTCGAATGGGGTTTAGTGTAATGACTGGATATGATACTTCAAAGACCTACTGACTACTTAACTAGAAGATCAGCGGACGGAAACAGACTTAGGCCATGGGCGCTCTGTTTGCCTGGATGCTTTTTGGTTCACTGGGTGGAAGTGTTGAAGCACGCGCTTTCGTTAATTGCGTTTTCCTATGTAGACCCCTTCATTGTAGAATTTATTCAACCCGTGTACAACCAACAGTTTGATAACACCGCGAACGT
Organism: Paragonimus heterotremus; assembly: GCA_013368495.1. Taxonomy (NCBI): domain Eukaryota; kingdom Metazoa; phylum Platyhelminthes; class Trematoda; order Plagiorchiida; family Troglotrematidae; genus Paragonimus; species Paragonimus heterotremus. The sequence goes on along the minus strand of LUCH01005194.1, from coordinate 35,368 downwards.
TAGTGAATTCTATTCTCGAGAAGATAAGTTGGTATAGTCGTTGGTTCGACGTCATGTTCGTTCAGTAAACGGTCATTTCGAGATCATCCGAAGTCCCTTGAGCTGTCAACCGAACGGTTTTTTACTCGATGAAGTTTTGCATTTGACTTATACCGCCTTATTACTAATTTGCACCGACAGGGTGTACTTCGAAAATTTGCTTGTGATTGTTAAGCAGGATCAGCCTACTTAATGATGGTATTGCTGCGACCGAAGAACAAAGATGGCGCAAGGGTTGCCTTCTTAGGAAACCAACACGGGTCAGGTGTTCAAACAGGACACGAAACAGAACACTCATTTGTATATGGCAATCGTCTCAGAAGGTCCCGGTTGCCGTAGACGCTAATGCTTAGCTTCTTTGCGTAGCCAGAACCATTCCATGGCATACTGCACTGTCTTGTTGGTGTGATGTTTCTTCCCGTGTTTTTCCTGCGATTACTTTGTCGCCCACTACTGAATAGTGGTGGCGTGAGTAGTATGAGGCGATCGCTCGTCCTCGTCATTATGTCACACCAACAGATGTTCAATTCTAAAAGGCTTTATGGAAGTGGTGTGATAATAAACTGTACTGCAGTATATCGTAATACACTTCTGAATGAGTAGTTATCATAGAGACTATATCTTAACATTGCGATTTATGTTTTTGTTAGGAGACGCATCTTCTAATGAGACAGGCAGAACGCATCACGCCACATCGATCGGCCGACCCAGCTCGGATGGTACGGTCATGGGCGGTGGTATGTTCACACTAAGCCAATCAGATTGCAGGTGTGCGATCGAACGCCTGTGTGCTATCTTGACAGTGTTTTTTCTCGCTCCTGTAACGTGATTTGCGCCGACACCCTGACTGCCATATATGACTGTTTAATTTGATTCGTTCTGTTTGTCGTTTTGTCCCATAAATTTAGAGCTTCTGTGACCTAGTTTTGTCTCGCTCGTCCAATAAACGGTGTTGCCGCGTCTCTTTTGATTTCTCGATTTTGGGTCAATCGACTGACCTCGTAACCAAGGCGACGATCCAGTAGTTTTATCCAACAGCGGATGCACAAGACACTGAGGTGATACTTCTGTAATTTCATGCATTTGTAACAGACAGTGATGTCCCGAATATGCGTCGATGTTAGTAAGATAATTTCAAACGTGACCTACTGAATAACGGATGAGAGTGAATTCATTTTGATCGACCTAATTCCCGTTTTGTGTACATTTTGTTTTACAGAAAGTAGCGTGAGACTCTGGATATGCATTGGGACAAAGCTTACCTTGAACATTTCTCACGGAGGTTCCCTTCGACGGCTGTCCATCTAGATGTAGCCTCGGCCATATCTTTGTAAATAATTTGACGTCACGCATGTAAAGCAGTGTTTTGCATCAGTCAATAGCTGTCCAACGGTCGTGAGTCTCTTACTGCTGCCGACTATTCTGCACGCGCTGTGAGTATGAGACAAATAATGGGACTTTACCGTTTGAACGTACATTGAATATATAGTGAGAGGAATGCCAATGTGGAACAATTTGTAGTGAGCTTCTGATCACATGATTAAACTGATAAATGGAGATGCATCACCTCTAATATCTTTAACTTCACTGGTCGCCATGAGTATGTCGTGCCAGGTTTATTGCCAGGAAAGACATCACTACAAGAGCTGTGCAGCAAAAGGTCGAGTTGGAACAACTCATTTAGTACTGAACATCATTCAGTGTGACATTACTGACTGAGGCGGTTATAATAACTTGGTGAACTACATATCTCCAGATGTGTAACAAGTAACGAGTTTGTAAAAGTATGCAACTTATCAAACGTATGTAGCTGGATATGGTTTTGGTAATCCCAGCCTTTAAGATAATCGTTTGCAGACTAAAACACGCTACAGTGTCCAGTCCACCAATCCTGACGACACGACCACAACCAGCCATGTATGTCTTGATTGCTCGGGTGCCGTTGCTAACCAGGAATAGCTTTCACGATTCACAGTTGAGAAACATAATGCGATTGGTACAACACTGTTTTTACAACGTCTGACCAACTGCTTCATGTCTTATTAACGACACGACTACTTGTGATTAGGACTCAATTGGTAATTTCATCCGTAGCTCACGGCCTTCCATTTCTGTTACGTCGAAGCCCACATTCGGCTCGAGTTGGTTCACCACATCTCACAAGTTCGACTATTACAATAATGTTATGGCATTTGAGATGACAGGTTTAAGCTCTTTCACATTCTGCACTTTCCGAGTTCAGTCTGTGTCACCTCAAAAATCAGTTCAAATCATTCAGCTAGAGTTTAGCGCAGCTGTATATGCCGTTCGCGTGTGGTAAACGATAAGCTCAAGTCTGCCTATTCGTTTCAAGGACGTGTTTTATTAGATTGATTGAAGTATGACGTTTTACCATAGCAAGTCTCAGCACACTCGGTGGAATCACACTGTTGTTTATTCATGATGCATTTGTTCCCGGCAATATGGATTTGTGGGAAAAGATGCCACTTAGGACGAGGGGTGGGAAATATGCAACCTATTCAAGACTGATTGGGTAGACCAGACATTTTCAGACAACCACTGGATTTATGGATCATCACATTTAAACCTGTTGATTTTGTAGACGTTGAGTTAAAAAGATTGTATTAAATCTGAGTACCTTGAACACGAGCCCGACATATTTGTTTCTTTCCAACACATGAGGGCATGACTAGTTTTCCATGTAGCAGCATTGATTAATGTGCTCCTCATGCATCATCAAAATATGTTGATGCTCGTCAATTTTTGATCTGTTGGGAACATCTCATCATATTAGATTCTATGTTTGAACACAGGGTCATTTTCACGTAGGATATTATTCCCGGATTCACTGCTCATCAGTTTAGGCTACCCGAAATTCATAACATTAAACGTCTGTCATTTGTAATCACATGGCAGCAGATCATATACAAATCTCAGCTAGCATCACGTATGCTGAATTGAATCTCAAGAAGTACGTCTGATGTAATACTGAGCAGTTTTCATCATTCGACTCTAAATACGACATTCTGCATTCTCGTCGTTTTGAAAATATAAAAACCGCGCTCCTACGACTGTTCTGAGCCAAGAACGCGGATGGCGCAGAGATTATTTGATCAGGAAAGCAACACATGGACTAAGCGTTTAAACAGGACCACAAACAAAAACACTCATTTGCATGTGGTATTCGGTAACAGACCGGCTCGGTTGCCACAGACGTCAATGGTCAGTTTCTTCAAGTATCAACGTCCATTTTGTGCGATGCTGCACCCCGATGTTCTTTTCTGTATTTTTCCTGCGGCTATTTCAATGTCAAAATATATGCTGTGGCCCCACTACTAAATAGCAGTCGTGTGAGTAATATATCACGATTGTTCATCCTCACTACACTACGTGGTATCTGTGTCATATATGAATTAGTTAACTTTGACCAGCAGTTCCAGTTCATAATCCAGCCACGTCAGACTGCCCTCCAGTCCTTTACGACGAATCGCACACAACATGTGAATTGTTTCATATTGAGGTGAATACAACGTGTGAAATGGTGTGCATGATCGCCAATCATAAACATAAGGTGGAGCGGTAGTAGGATGCTGGTGAGTATTGGGAAACCTCTGCTAACCTAAGTGAAGATTGGCAAAAGCTTCTCGAATACCCTTTAGTGGTCGTCATGTGGGCATGGGTTTTCATAAGTACGGAAAATTTCAGATTGCATTTTTCCTACCCGTGTGTTCGTGGCGGTTAAAACCTATATTTCGAGCCGAAACTAAGCCCGTTATCGGTAACCAGACAAAACATTTCGAATGTCCAGTAATCCTATTCAATCGGCCTATATGTTTACTCTCATGCCTCCGACCACTGAATTATCCACGTGACTGGCATTTGTGGTCACTACGAGAACCGTCTGGAGGACTGTTCAATTATTTACTTGTTGCGAGCAAGCATGTCTCAGCAATGATTGCTAGTTGCGAGCACAACTCTTCTCACAGATCTCTCATTTCCACTCATGAACACTAGATACCGATGAACATAGAATTGATTGTATAAAATTTACAATTATCTGGTCAAATATTTTCAGACATAATATCGGAAACCTCGCGAATGACAAGTCAGCTTTGGAGAGATCGAATCATTCGATATTGCTCGTCGAAACATCCACGTACACAGTGTTTATAGTCATCGATGAGTGTCCCAGCAAGACAGGAGCTCCCTATTCTGACTGCCCGTAAGTTCAAATTGTCAATCCACATCCGCTGAATGTCCCATATTTCGAGACATCCGAAATTACCAAATCCTCAGTGAATTGGTCTCTCCTTGGAATTTGGTGATTCATGGTTAGGTTGATTAGCGTCCCTTCAGTAAATGTCACCGTCAGATGGGTGCGTCTAGAGCGATGTCACTGAGGAAGTTTTGTTACATCATATCTGGAGAAAGTGATGTTGTCAGGTATCTCATCCGACGCTGTTCACAAAGGAGTAAATATTCTTACAATTGAACTACCAGCTGTTCTGTGTACCCTGGCAAAACCTACATTAAATATCTAGTATGATTTCTAATGGAATACTGAGTAAAAGTAGGCTGTAATGGAATCAACCTCAGTGTATTTAAAGAAAAGAACACTGGATAATCCGATGTAAACCAATCCGTGAAAAGCTAGCAGATTAACAAAAAGGTACAGGGAACAAATCTTTACATATTGTACACGTAACTGTCAATGTCAGCTGTAGTTCATACGTATCGAGATAGGATTCGCGATAATCGATAACATCACTCGTTCACACTCGTCTATCTCACTAGTCGTTTCCAGTCTGACCATAGTAGCTCCATATACGTCTGCTATCCACTCAGTAGTTTATTAGAATGGCAAAGTTCATGGTTAACATTACTGTTGCGTTCGTATACGCGTGCTATCACGATTGGCGGCATCCGGAACGGATAAACCTATAACAGTGACCTAAGCCAAAGGACACCTGCGCTTTAAACCGTCACCCCAAGTGACTTGCGCTGAACTACTTGCGCTTACACTCACAAACCACGTATCCGGTGTAAACCGAAAGGCATAAGACCAGTAGGTCTGTGAGTGAGGCCTTTGGATCGAGCCGGCAAACGCTGGTTAGCCAAATGAATGGCTAGCAGATCTAAACTGAGAAGAAAGATATGTAAAATATAATACAAGAAGCAGTTCAGTAAACGAATGCACGTTACTGAATTCTAGTGAGAATAATGGCGAAAAACAAAATTCAGACTACACCACAAAAAGAACAGGCAACCCATTCATCATACAATACACCAACAAAGCTCAAGAAAAGAATGGGGAGAGGACCGCAGACACTCAAGTTTCTTGGAAGTGGGGCGGACTAGTAGCCAAACGACCATGGTCTTGGTCGATGCAACCATTAACAAAAATGGAATGAATATGTTGATATGACCTACCTGCGCCTAACGTATTCGTCGTCTCTTCACCGACTGTGCACTAAGAGTATGCTGGTGACCTACTAACCCCAAACGGCCAACGCAATCAGGGCAGCACACGTCGTAACCCATCGATGGTTCCCTTGCGAACAGCGCGCTTTCGTTCTCGACCGCGTAATAACTGCTTGCTGAACTCGCGGACACCCGTCCAAATCGTAATCTTCCAGGCCGTCGTGTGCTATCAACAGCAAGCCTTACAGGCTGTAACAGCGTTGGAGAGAGCACGTGAGATAGCAAAAGTACAAGCCATATTGTCCCTTTTGCAAACTGTAACGTCATTCTTATGTGCGTGGATGAACAAGTCGTAGGTGATTGAAGGTGCGATCAGTCAGAACACAGCTTGAGTCACAACACATGTGTGGGGCACACAGGCGGCCTGGACGTGCATACGACAATGACATTCCACCTGGTCCCTTACTCAGTGACCTAAACCAGTGTACGATCTCGCGTCTTATCCCCTCATTTCGTATGTTTGTCCGGGTCATAACATCTTCGTGTGTAACTCGGTGTTTGCGTTCAGAATAATCTATTTTCGGACAGTTCACGTTCGGTAACGTTGTAAGCAACTAGCTCGAATAGTTTTCTGCAGAGATTTTCCCACTCATGCAAATGCATTGTAACGACATATTGTGCTGTTCCAGTTTCAGCACTCAGAATCCATGGTGTGCCAGGCTTCCGTTTTCCATTACGGATTGCCTTCCTGTCACACTGTGAATACACGCGATGGATATACTAACTAGATAGTAAAGAAGATAGGACCACTCAGCTCGAGAAACCAATATCGAAATCCCTACAGTTTTTAAAACAGAGTGGAATTATTGATTCGGCTACATGTGAAATAATTTGCTGCACCGGAACCATGATTCCAATACTGTATGGGATACCAACTTTAGACACGTCTAACTGTCCATAGCACTCACTAGCTAAGTGGTTGTCACGAATACTTGATCCCGTCAAGTCGAAACTCTCGACGCACAGCTTACTCGACTTCCGTGATCTACAATCGAAGATATCAGTTTAATTGAACAATTAATGTTTTCACTGGACGTCCCATTCTTACATACCAACGTCTTGCTAAAAGAGACCATAGATAAGCCATGTGAATATATCGAAGGACTGACAGATATGCAGATATCATAGACCAAACTCAAACAGTTACTTTATCTGTGTACTTGCAACGTGCAGTTCAAATTCAACGAAAATCTTTGTTGACAACAGTGTAGTGTCGCAATGGGATCGCCGTTGGGGCCACTGTTTGCAGACATTTTCATGGCGAAATTAGAAAACGTACGGCTGAGTTTAGCGGTAGACCGATGTAATATATATGAGGTACATTCACGACACTCTTTATATGAATTATATATATATATAGTGTGGATTTGGGACGTCACAATAAATCGTTCTCTACTCAGTGTTTGCCCTCTTTTAATACTTCAAATATATATATATATATATATATATATATATATATATATATATATATATATGACTTCACGTGTCTAGTAACTGGTTGCTCCCCCAACGTTGAACGAATCAGGATCGTTTGGTATAAACGGCTTCGCATAATTTGCCTACATTGCACTGAGTATCTGAGGGTCTCATCTGGTTATCCTCTATGCATCCGTCAACTATGTGTTGCTTGTTACGGTACCACTTATGAATGCCAGATAATCAATGATAACGGTCGCGCTGTTACAAATTTATGAGCAGGACTGATGTAGTTAGCAGCATCTGGTGGATGGAATTGTTTATTGTTTGGGAGTGCGGAAATGTAAGGTGCCAAAATTCCACTTAGTAGGCAACATGCTGCAATGTAAAACGTGTGTCAACTCATCAAGCCAAAACCAATATTGTAATTAATGTCTATCAATGTAATGTGGACGGCCAATCGTTGTATATTATTCAGACCGACAATCACTAGTGAGGAATGATAACGTATGTGGGTATTGAAGCAATCAGAGGGCAAATGCAAGAAGAAACACTAAAGTTCAGTGTGACATGAAACGGTGCTCTGTAAATCCAGGAAGTGAATATTGGCAGCCGTTCCAAACGTGACGTTCTACGAACATTGGATTCATTCTTATACTGAGGCGCATACCTCGAGTTGGTGTGCCCGATAAACAATTCTCACGACACCCGTGTCCTTGGTACACAAAACCAACTGGTAAAGAAAGCGTAGAATTCTCCATCTATGAAGGCGATTCTCATTCGGATGGAAGACATCCCATTTCTAAAGATGAGACTCGATGTAGAGACAAGATGTTCAATAATGCAGTCACTACGAACGTACATTCAACGTATATGTGTGCACATGTCTGTGTCTGCGGACGTTAACTCAAAATACAATAGCCTAACGAGAGGAAGTGTACTATTGAGCGACTCTCGATTATCGAGTGTCGTTGTGACGATCGAACAATTGTCATATAGATCAGCTGAATAGACAACAAGCATCTAGATGGGAATAATGTTAGTAAGAGATAGAAATTAGCGCAACTGATCACATCATCCACTGGTTTCTGCATTGCAACCATACACTCATTAGCCGAGTCATAGTGCA
>LUCH01005194.1:0-14680 GCA_013368495.1 Paragonimus heterotremus | reverse complement strand
GTTCGCAGATCATTCACTCCACTTGGTTCGTTCGTCTTCAACTCGCTAACTGTCGGGACGTTTCTGGCCAGTAATTGTTGAGCTGCATCAGCCAGCTGTTCCAATGTCATCGGATGTGCGATGAGAGCCACGTTGAGCTGATCCCGTACTGCTGGTGGTATTCCGTCCAAGAACTGGTCTGCCAGCATGCGCTGTTCCGAATCCTGGTCCAAATGTGGCAAGGCTCTTGACAACGCTGCTCGCAGTGACACGGCGTACACAAGAACGTCGCTTCCTGATTCATGCCGGCCACCCTTAAACTGCCGCATTGCCTCTGGCAATCGGCTGGGCTGCCGAACCCGGCGATCAGCGCCTCCTTCGCGGCTGTCCACTCCAGTTTCCCGGATCCCCTTCGCGCCGCCTCCAGAACCGCCTTCGCCCTGCCCTTGAACAGCATCCGCAGGGCCGCCAGCTTTGTCCGGTCGGTCTTCATTCCGACCGTTTCCGCCACGTCCTCGAAGTGCTCCAGGAAGCTCCGGACGTCCCCATTCTCGAACGGCTGCGGCCATGGGATCCTCATCCTCCAATCCTGGTCACAGTACGAATTGTTGTGATCCATGAACACGGATGGCACAAGGGTTGTTCATTCGACATACCAATATATGGGTTAGGCATTTAAACAAGATCTGTCACAAAACCACTCATTTGCACGCGGTATTCGGCCTCAGACAGTCTCGGCTACCACATACATCAATGCCCAGTTCCATCAAGTAGCAGGGACCATTATGGGCTTTGTTGCTCTTTGATGATTCTTCCTGCATTTTTCCTGTGGCTTGTACGATGTCAAAATATATGCTCTGCACCTGCTACTGAATAGCCGCGATATGAGTAGTATAATACGATCGCACATCTTCACTGCACTAGGATTCGTTTACAATGAAATCCAAGACTTTTCGTCGATCACGGAATTAGGCCAGTGTTTTGTCTCAAGCGGCGTGTGCCATACTCAACAACAGCAGCACTGGATGCTGTATTGGACAGTCTAGAATCCATAGGAATACTGACAAGGATGATCTAATCGCATTGGGCCACTCCCGTTGTAACAGTAAAACAAACCAACCGTTCCATTCGACTTTGCAGTGATTTCTCAGTGGATCTGAACAAAGCCTTGCAGACACATCAGTATCCGATTCCTGTACTAGTAGACCTGTTAACTTGACTCAGTTGTCCCAAAATATTCTCTGAGATCGATCTATCTGATACATACCTCCAAGTTGAGGTGGAAGATAGTTGTAAAGACCTACTAACAATAAACACACACGGAAGACCGTACCACTACAACAGACTTCCATTTTGTATTAAATGTGCATCAGCAATACTATAGACGCCACGCTTAATGGGTTCTCGTTCTCCACTTCTTACATGGATGATATCACTGTTGTAAGTCCCTCACCAGATCAGCACAAAACGCATATGCAACAGGTCTGTAATCGTATACGTGAATATAGATTTGCCATACAGAAAAAAATGTGAGTTTTTCTTGCTTCAAATCAAATAACTGGGATTCATCTTCGATTGCAATGGTCGTCGTCCAGACCCCAGTAAAATTTCCGCACTTAAAGGCTTCCCTTCTCCAACTAATCGAGTACAGTTACAGCCACTCTTGGGTCTTGTGAACTACTCTGAAATTTTCGCGCCTAACATGCACCAACTAAGAACACCTTTACACAACCTGTTACGCAAGGACATCAAATGTATTTGGTCTCGTGAGTATCAGTCTGTTTGATGGCCTCAAGCGGAGTTTGTCTTCTCACCTACTTTATGACCCGAATCTCCCTATCGTTGTGGCTGCTGATGCTTCTGAATATGGCATCGGAGCTGTGATGTTACATCAGTTTCGTGACGGTCACCAAAAGGCAATCAGCTATGCTTCACTAACACTGTTATCTGTCAAGAGAAATTATAGTCAGATAGAAAAGGAAGATTTGGTTCTAATTTTCGCCGTTCAAGTGTTCCATAAGATGTTGTACGATCACCGACTTACATTGTGCACGGATCATAAGCCCTTGTTATCCATACTTGTTTCATCAAAGGGTATACCTGTCTACACGGCTAACAGACTTCAACGTTGTACAACCTTATTCATCGGGTACGAGTTTATGCTCAAATACATCCAAACAGAGCGGTCTGGTCATAGGGACGCCCATTCCAAACTGATTGCACATAAGTCCACTAACCAACCAAGTGAGGAAGTGATCATTTCCTCTGTCATGGTTGACGGTGATGTGAAATATGTGTTTAAAGAGTTTGTCAGGAATTAGCCCGTTACCTCAGCCTGTCACCCAATCATCGTCATCATTATAGAAAGCAACACACCAGTCGTTCACACTTATGTTTAACTGACACACAACCACGAAAGAAAAAAACTCCATATGGGAAGAGGGAAGAAAAAAGAAGCGGAAGGGAAGGGGACCTAATTACTAAAAATAGCTACGTCTATATTCAAGCATACAACATCAAAGTGCCTACATGTTGAAAACAAACAACCAAGCTGTAGGTGAAACCAAGGCGTCATCATCAAGGTAGCTTTCTTACGGCTTCAACCGCTCCACGTCGTTAGGTGCATTCATTTCATAGACAACTCGGCCAAAAAACGACACCATTCACGCCAATGAGCTCGCTTAGGTACCCAATCAGGTCCTGCCTTACAAGTGATACCGTATTATTTACGCATCAGCTGGGATAAAGAGTTATGTGCAGATTACAAACCATACTCCCACAGACGTGATGCCCTAACGGTTGTGGATGGGTGACTGATGTTTGCGGACCGTATACTGATACCACAAATTCTGAGAAAACCTGTTGTACAGATGTTACATTGTGCTCACCCCGGTATAACACGTATGAAGGCTTTGACAGGTAGTTAACCATATTGGCCAGGGATCGAACATGACATTGAGAGCACGGTCAAATCATATGGACAGTGTGCACGTGCTGCAAAAGTACTCATAAATACTCAGCTACACTCCTGGCCCCTACCAGATGATCCATGGAAGAGAATTCATACCGACTTTGATTGTCCATTCAACGGCTAATACTTTCTCATCTTCGTAGATGCCTTTTCTCAGTGTCCGGAGATCATTCCACTATGCATAGTTTCCACGATTGTCACTATCTCGTGTTTAATTCGCATATTTGATCAGTTTGACTTTCCAGAAACGCTTGTGACTGATAATGGTACACGGTTCACTTCAACACGGTTTTCGCAGTTTTGTAAATCATTCGCTATAGACCATGTTCGCAGTCCTCCATATCATTCTCAATCTAACGTACAAGCAGAACGTTTGGTTGATATATTCAAAAGTGCTCTTCACAAACTGGAGGGGGAAGGAAGAACATGTGAGATTTTAGACACCTTCTTGCGTACCTACAGATCTACACCGAATACAACTGAACCAAACGCTGAGGCTTTTCTTGGTTGGCGAACGAGCACAGAACTCGATGTCATGCCTCTCATCAAGCGGGCGGGACAACACAACATCAAGATGGAGAGGCAATTTAACCAGCATCATGGAGCCAAGATTCGAGAATGCCATATGGATAGTCCAGTATTTTTTTCCAAAATTTCATAGCCGTGGATATAGCTAGGTAGCTGGAACTGTGGTTAAGCGCCGAGGTTATGTGTTATATGAACTCAGTGTCAACGACAAGAAAGAGACTCATCAGGTAAACCACATCCGACGACAAAGCCCCAACACCTGTGATAGACCGGAAGACATTAATGAATCACCTCTCGACATCCTGCTCGATACATCTGAACTGTCAGCAAACATGACTAGGATTAACACGGAAGAAAACACAGTACGAGGAAATCCTATCATTCACGATGAACTCTGGCTACAATAAAGCTCCTCAACATAGACCATTCTAAAATGTCATATGAATAGTGCACATCTTAATATGGGAAAATGTTGGCTAGGAATTAAACAGACAGTCTCGTGCTTACACGCCCACACAATCACGCATCTTAACTTATAACAGATAATCAACGCATCGAACTAACAAATCACGTCGACCAGTACTTACCGACTCATCAGCTGGTTATCGATCGTTTGCCTTTGGTTATTCATGTCTTACATACCTGTACCATCTTGAATCGACCAATATACTCTATGCCTACTGGTTAACCAACTCGTGTTCCGCTTACCCGAGCGCGGTGTTTTAACAGTTGGTGACGGACAAAATGATCAGACGTTATGAAATGAGTAGTTGGCAGGTTCAGTCTTTACTGTTTGACCTCCTCGACTACGTTGCTTAAGTTCAAATAACCGCCAAATATTTGTTGCAGGAATTCTGTAGGAGGTAATTTGATTTGGACAAAGAACTAGCATCAGAAGAGATTTTTGCCTTGGGGTGAATGGCGACACTGTTTGGACAGGTTGTGGGAACTACGAATTCCTTGTTGTATCAGACTGTGAAGCTTGACAAGATCTGTATTGAAACAGATGTGTGAACTACAATAATTCTCGATACAAAAATAACGAGTGAAGCCAAGGACTGGACTCACCAAAGGTTGACAATGTTCGTGAGGCGTCCAATGACGCTGGAAAGTATTCGGATTGTTCCAGACGTAACTGAGGATGCGAACTAACAGAACTGAAAGTTAATCCAACAAATAGGATATTTTAAACTGGGTGGCAACCATTGGCGTCGTAAAAAGAACCAGCAAGCACGTGTGGCAGAGTTTATTCGAAAACCTGTTGTGCTGTTGTTTTTGCTCAAGTCAAACAAAGATGTATAATGTGGTCCGATACAGCAGTTAAGCAACACTAGCAAAATGAAGTACGGAGTAATGGAAACTCTACAGTTCTTACCACATGGAATGACACGACTTCTCAGATACGTTAGAAGCAGGCTGTGGAGCAGCTATACAAGCTAGTCTAGTAGATAAAAGCTGATCTGTCCATCGCTTCCTAGTGTCGGAATAGACAAGAACAGGTCTCTTGCGTGCTGTGAGTATACCTCAAATAGAACTGACTGCGGCTGTACTTGCTGCCAAGTTGGCCAACCACGTCAAACATGAATTACTGAAACAAGTTCAATCCATGACGTTCTGTACGGACGAGCGATCTCTCAGTGCTGACTCCGAACCAACTGCTGATGCTGATTTCCAATCCACCAGGCACTGTGCTCACCGAGACCGCCCCATACTCGACGCGAAGGTGTGGACAAACGCAACATCTAGCTTACGCTTTTTGGTCATGTCGGCTCAAAGATTTCCACGGTAATTTACGGAAACGAGAATTTTACGGAGAAAATTTACGGAAAAATGTTTACGGAAAATTTACGGAGAAGTGAACAATGCAAGCTCAAGATCTTGCCTCTGGGAACCCGGTACTGTTGATCAACGAATCGATGTCAAAATAACAATGGAACATGGGGATGGATGGTCAGTCAATGGTTTAGAACTGTGGCATAAACAAAAGCGTAGTAAGCTTCAGTAAGGTTGCATCTGCCATGCTCCTGAGGCTTTGTCCGATGCGGGTTCATAATAACACCTTTAGTCTCTTGAACAGTCCGAATGGACAACATCGAGACTATGTGAAAATACATGGCTTACGAGAGTGTTACACGTCTAGTCTCAAACTGAACTTATGCAGGTCTAAACCAAATAGCAGGTTCATTGTTCCCGAAAGCGGGGAGGTGCACACCAACAAATCTGACCGAATCGTTCGCTTGTTGATTGTCCCGAGACATTATCAATAGGAATTACAATGAATGAGAGAATGAACAAGATATATGGGATGTCTATTTGAATCGAGTGTTCAAAATCAAGTTGACTCAATGCAAGAAAGATAAACCTAATGTATGGAATGCGTGTTCGATGATATCAAATTCAGCAGTAACCTGATGTGTCAAAAATTAAACGAATATGCAATTAGTTCAGGCTCACCAGTTCAGATTCTGGTTGTTAATGACAACACCGTGTAAGTAGTATTGGTAAAATCATTACACATCCAAATAACATCAGAACGATGTGCAAGCAAATCGTAATGCATGTAATGATGATCAGTTATCGTCAGTGCACTTACAGCAATTGTTCGTTCGGAATCGAGTGATGGAGTCCGTGAGTGTGTTAGTGTAGCGTTCGGCGGAATGCTAACGATGTCGACGTAGTGATCTACAGGACGGATGCTGTGTCGATGGATCTGTGCGCGAGAGAGCCAAATGAGACGTGTCCACGCGTGTGTGTCGGTCGAAGACACTGTGCTCAACCGCGCGTCATACATACCGGTAGATTGGATGAGCGTGTGATTCGTGCGAGAGTGGGTGTTTGTTTGTTTGTGTGTGTGTGTGTGCGTGCGTGCGTGCGTGCGTGCACGACACTGCATCTGTGTTGGCAAACTGTGTCGGCAAACTACGTCGTGTTGTTTGAAACCACTCCGGGTGCGTGCACCTGAGAACTGCTCAGTTGTGTTACCATATTCTGGTCACATGCCACAGTGAGACAGTTCAAAGAGTTAAGAGCCTGAACAAGTCACCATCTAATGCTACACGGGCGATTAGGACTGTTGGTACTCATCCTATGTAATGCATTACAAATCAAAACATACGTTGGCTACAATCTATTTTGCAACACAAACAAACACGTGGTTTTCTATGGTATATCGCAATCGCATCCGAAAATTTTACTACACGGTTTTATAATGTCACTATGCATATAACATGAATGAGCACTAAGTTATCTCTGTGTACATAAGGCAATAATCAAAAGGTTCGCACGCGACAGACAGAACAACCGCCCAGTTTGTATGTGAAGAATCTACTGGATTGATATCACGTATTGGGACAACATCCAAGCTCCATGCTGATCGGTTCCTAAATAATCGAGGCTACCTTCTGTTGTGATCGAGTTCCAACTATTGCACATCACCGACACACATTCGTCCGATCCCTCACTCACACTCATCTGTCTCACTAGTCGTTTGCAGTCTGGTCATAGTATACTTCTGCTGTCCGATCAGTGGTTTATCAGACTGGTCACGTTCATGGTTAACATAACACTCCACCTGGTCCATTGCCCAATGGCCTAAACCAGTGTATTGTCTCGCGTCTTATCCTCTCATTCCATATGTTTGTCCGGGTCAAAACATCTTCGTGTGTAACTCGGTGTTTGCGTTCAGAATAATCTATTTTCGAACAGTTCACGTTCGGTAACGTTGTAAGCAACTAGCTCGAATAGTCTTCTGCAGCATGACGACTGACGAGACAAGTCTAATCGAGATATCGTATCGGAGATTTTCCCACTCATGCAAATGCATTGTAACGACATATTGTGCTGTTCCAGTTTCAGCACTCAGAATCCATGGTGTGCCAGGCTCCGTATTCCATTGCGAATTGCCTTCCTCGCACATCGTGGATACACACATCATTGTCAACGACGGTTTGAATTTGCGTGTCTGGCCACCGGTTGCTTCCCCAACGTTGAACGAATCAAGATTGTTTGGTATTAATGGATTCACATAATTTGCTCACATTGCACTGAGTACGTGACAGTCTGGCGTGGTTATCCTCTATGCATCTGTCAACCGGGTGGTTGGGTATGTATCAACAGCAAAGTATTTTATCCTTGTTGGCGTCAACTCTCGATATATAACCCTTGGTCTCATTCGCATTAATAATCACGTTATATTTACATATCAATCCGGTGTCATTGGAAAGTCTCTTAACCAGTAAATTCAGACGTTTCTGAACCATTCATTGGTTTTCTGAGAAGTCTGCTCCCTGCCCGCTGATCTACCACCAGATGTGCCTCCGGCAAATCTCAGCCTATTAGTAAGCCAATTTTATTTTCCTGCAACGAGATGATAGGCAGACCGATCAAGTAAGGCCAACGTTGAAAGTCCTTCTCGGATATGGTTTCCGCTAGTTCAACCAGAAGACCATTGACACCAAACGCCTTGTCGACCATGATCCTACTTCCACCATCTGAAGACTCAACTTCCAAACTCAGCTCTTGACATTTAGTAGTATACGTTTTAGTCAGCATACAAATGCTGAGCGTTCGCTCGCATGCTGGCAGTCTTAGTCGCTCAGCTAGAGACTCATCTATTAATGTGGTATCAGATCCATAATCTAGAAGGCCAAACGTTTCAATCACCCCGATTGCCCCAATTAACCTGACAGGTACGAAGTCAAGAGAAACCCCTTTCTCATGCAAAGAGGTGGCTCAACAACTTCACCTATTCACGTCGAGTTCAGACCGCGAGGGCGTCGAATCTGCATGCATCAGCGTATGATGTCGTTCTCTGCCTAGAGGCCGTGAAGAATATATACAGACTGTGTAATACTTGGCTGTGTGGTTTGACAGTAGACAAACAGAGGATCGTTCACAAATCCTTAGAGGCGCACGTCGTCCTCCAAAAGACATACTTTCGAATAGCCGGTACGTCGGCAAATCATGAACCTGACCACATACTGTACATCGGTGTGGCTTACTTATCATTCCGACAGCGGTTGACACCCGGGGTGTTCGCTGAGAATTCTCGTGGAAGCGCGCCGTCTCATCTTCACTGATACCGCCTTGAACTGACCGGGAGATGAGTTGATCATACAGATTATTACAGCGCGAAATTAGTCTCTCCAGAAACTCAAGCCAATCGTTGTACGAAGGCATTCGACCAGTGTTTATGATAAGGTCAGCTACCTCTGCTCACTTCTCTTGCATGGGGCGAGGAAATCCATCCACGATACGAAGAAAGTTGGTTGGTCAATTCAACTCGGATGGGTGGTTCATTTGGTTTAGCCAACATCCCTTCATTTGAATGACTGAACGTTGAAAGCACTCAGTGTCACCCATGACGAACGTCGAGCCGTTTCAAATGCCCTTGATGACAGCTTGAATAACTTCATGGTGTCTTTCAAATTGTTGCCTCAAAATTTCGGTTGCCTGAGTGAATCCTACTTCCTCAAGTAGCAACAAACAATAACTGTCTTAACTCGACCCTTACCATAATAAATCAGGTAGGACAACTTCATAAACTTTAGCTCCTCTTTCTTTAGATGCAATCATTCCCTCTTCAAAGAGCCTCTGGTTCACCAACAAATGTCGTTATGATGAACACCGATTTATAACTGGGGAGTTTGGATACACAGTCCACCTTCTACGGTTGGGTTCCTACCGTCCTTAAGACTATCCCTGGCCATGGTCTCCGTTTAGCTCTAGGGGCCCCAAGCATACCACAGTCACACGGAAAAGCAAAAAATTCACCATTCTCAGGCACGTCCCTGTTAAGGTTAAGGAAATCTTCAGAAACGAAAGGGATAGACAAAGAGTGAACTCAGATAGAAATAGTGGAAACATTTAAAACAACGTTTTGATATCATCACAAATGTGGGTTACCCGGGAATCAGCGGTCAGTTGTTGAACATAAGGAACAGAACTATTCTCCGCAGACAGGCATAGCAGGCACGCCGAACGATACGATTGTCCTTGGAGAAACTTCAGGCAATCGGTAACCGAGAGGATGTATCCTTTCACTATGTGGGTTAAGTTCGATGTCCTCGGACAATGTAAGTGTGGACTGAAAACCTTCAACTAAATGTGTCGGGGAGTAACCCAGTTCCCAATGTGAAATTGCGAGCAGTCTTCATAATTCCTTCCCCAGATTGGCGTTGCAGTTTTGTTCCACAGTGTTGCACATCAGGACATGTCTAAATAATTTTACCCGCTAGTTGATCTCAACGCGAAGCAAACAGCAGGTTCTAATCAGCATACACAATGTGGAGAATGGTTCATGTTCCATCAAGGAGATGAAACAACCATGCTGCTCACGTGGTGGTTCACAGAAAGCATCACATCAGTGGATTGCATATCAGTCTTAGTTAACTGAACTACTCGCTAGACGAGTGCAGTGATGTCGTTCTGATTCGGATGGAAAACATCATATTTCTGAATATAGGACTCGATTTAGAGACGAGATTTTCAATAACATAGTCACTACGAGCGTACATTCAACGTATGTGTGTGCACATGTCTGTGTCTGCGGATATGAACTTGCTGTGAACCCTTCTATACCGTAGGCTGGTTCGTCCTAGCTTTCGTAATTTCGTTTGGCAAAATTCGGATTCTCGTCCCCGTAATATTAGTGCCAAAAATCTCGGCCCCGAATATTATCGCCATTGTCCCGTATTCGCTCCCAAGGCAAACCAAAAAGACGCGTTCAAATACAGAACTTTGTTTCGCCCCAAAAACGTGTGCGACAAAGACGGCAATTACAAAGTATTCAGAAGGCACCTAATGTTCACACATTTCCAAGACATCAAAGAGAACAGTTACCGGAAAAAAAGAGTTAGGATCACACATGTACATAACGGTATAAAAAAAGTCTCAATCGTTTTGATCAGTTCCGCTAGTTAGGACTGAGTCGAGTGGTTTTTTCTTCGTTCTCACGACGGCGGCGCCCTGGGACGGTCACAACGTGGGCGCCCTAACAGAACTCAAGATACAATAGCCTAACGAGAGGAAGTGTACTATTGAGTGACTCTCGATTATCGAGTGTTGTTGTGACGACTGAACAATTGTCATATAGATCAGCTGAATAGACAACAAGCATCTAGATAAGAACAATGTTAGTAAGAGATAGAAATTAGCGCAACTGATCACATCATCCACTGGTTTCTGCATTGCAACCATACACTCATTAGCCGAGTCATAGTGCACGATGTCACTCAGTCAGTAGCGCTGTGAAGGATTAGTCTCATTCTCACGGGATTTCCATTCATGGCCATCGCGCGCAGACGCCAACCTAAGCCTACAGAACAATGTATCGGTTGATCTGGATCCGATTTTGGGTTACCACGACTATTGTAGTGAGGAGGAGCGATCACACCATACCACTCACACCATTGCTATTCAGTAGTGGGACCACAGCATGAATTTTGACATTGAAGTAATCACAGGACGGATACCAGAAGAAACATCGGAGTGTAGCATCGCATGAACTGATTATTGGAACGTAACGGAACGTGAAGGAGCTGAACATCGGCATTTGTGGCAAACGTGATTTTCTAGACCCAATACCGTATGGAAACGGGGGTTTTTGTTGTTGTCATGTCTAAACGCATAACTATTGTGTTGGTTTCTTGAATAAGTAACCCTTGTGCCATTCGTGTTGTTGGCTCACAACAATTGGTGTCATGACAAGGATTGGAGGATGAAGGTTCAGTGTGTGCAGCCGTTTGAGGATGAGGACGTCCAGGGTTTCCTGGAGGACTTCGATATTGGTCCGCTGGTGACCTACTCATCCCAACCGGCCAGCGCAATCGCGGTCACGCACATCGCAGCGCCACATAGTCATGTCATCACGACCTATGGCACAAATGTCCCCCTCATGTACAACGCGCTTACGTTAACGGCCGCGTGATAACTGCTTCATGAACTCGCGGACGAGCAGTCCGGTTCAACGCCGAATCTTCCCAACATCTGAAATCAATTTTACGGCATGAAAAGCGTAACTGCACAGCACCTGGTACCTCCGCCTTTGATTGCCAGGATTCCGTTTACCTGATCTCGGTTGTCCGTACACCACCTGCTTCGGGATACGGTCATCGCCCATCCGACGGACGTGACCTAGTCAACGGAGCTGATTTAACATCAACAAGGTTTCCATCACCTTCATCTCTGCTCGTCGCATAACTTCGGTGTTCAAACCAATGTCCCAACTCAGTTTCCGGTCACAGAATACCCAAGATGCGCCTCATACACTGCACGTGGAAACGACTCAGATAGCACATATTTCGCGGATACAGTGTCCAATGTTTTCTGGCGTACAACACGGTTTCATGCTGTGGTTCTTTTAAACGCGTCTTTCAAGACGTCCGAAAGTAGTACTAGCCTTTGCCACACGAGCTCTGCCCTCGCGGTTCACGGACAGATCTATTGACGGATTGCTACCCAAGTTGAAATAATCCGCGCAGCAATCGACAACATCTTCATTGGTGCGAATTTGGGGTGAAGGTGCGCAGACAGCAGCTCCGCCCGGAGAAGACTGAAAGAGAGAAAATGTATTACTCATGTTGATATCCAATCCGAACTTGAATGCCACGGTCGCGAAGGCCCTGGCCAATCGCTGTAGTTCGTCCTCGCCGTGGGCGAACACAGAGTGCCTTGGGTCCCCGTGCTTGTCTCCATTTGGTCTTCGGGGCTTTGAGACTTGGGTGCGTACTATCTGCTCAGGGATTCATGTTGGGCTGGGAATAGTATGAACTTGGGTGGTTGACAGTAGCATATTTTCGCCTATCCACCTTATCATGTACAGTAGATAGGGCTACCCAGTTTATTCTGCCCCATTGCCGATGTAGTATGGTATTTGGTTTATTTTGTATAGTCATGCTTTATGTGTGCTTCAGTCGAAGCCTTTGGCTCGAAAACCAGTACCGCAAGGCAGCGAGTGACACACACGCACACAAATGCATCAGCATCAACCACCTAGAACAGGCTCAACAGTCACATCCCAAGAGATACACCGTACTCACACAGGGACAGCATTATTGCACAGACAAACCTTTCACACACAAAATCAGACTAGGCAGAAACAAACATCAAACAAAACCAAAACGTAGCACTGGCACCATCCGCAACGAACTCATCTGCCTTTTGTCTGGCTGCTCCCATTTGGCCACTCCGACGGGATTGAACATTCAAAGACAGAAATCGCAGTCCACACAGTCCGCCGGATCAAAACAACACAAAAACCTGACTATCACGCCAAGGCAGCAGAAAACGTCAGGATCAGTTACCACACAAGCACACGCACACTCACACATCCATGCACATCAGCTATCAGGGCAATATGGTACTGACGAACAAATCTCTCTGTACGCGGAGGGGTGGTTCATATTAACTAATTCCTACCGCCTCCGCGAACCGGAGAAGAGTTCGATTTTTCGTTGCGTAACGTGGTCGAAACGCATTCTCCAGGTACAGTTAGGGTCGACAAATCAACAGATGTTGAGAGATCGATGATGTTGGTTCCTTGTAACTTATCACATTCAGATCCGAATCCGACATTATGGTATCCATACTGGTATCTCATAGTGCAACATCGACCAGGAGACGACGAGTACGTTAGGCTCAGGTAGGTCATATCACTATATCCATTCTATTGTTGTTAATAATTGTTTCGACAAAGACTATGGTGGTTTGACAACTAATTCTCTCCTCTATCCAGAAATTTGGGTACCTGTGGTCATCTACCCACTCTTATCTCTTCAGCTTTGTTGGTGTAATGTATGATGAATGGTTTGCCTGTTCTTCTCATAGTCCAATTTGGAATTTTGTTCTTCATTCTCATCTCCTCTAGAATACACTAACATGCGCTCGTATACTGAAATGCTTCTTGTATTACATTTTATATATCTTTCTTCTAACTTTAGATCTTACAATTGCAGTCTCTCTGTCTGTTTATTTTCCGAGAGATAAGGGTTTACGTTTCGTGCCGGACATTTAATTAGCTAACTAGCATTGACCGGCTGAACTCAAAGGCCTCACTCACACACCTACTGGTCTTATTCCTTCGGGTTTACACCGGAAGGCGTATGAATTGAACCACAAATGGTGCAGCGCAAGACACTTGAGACGATGGTTTGGAGCGCAGGCACAATTTGGCTTCGGTCATTGTGACAGGCTAATCCGTTTCGGATGGCGCCAACCATGCAGTTGTTGATCTGGTTGCTTAGCTTCACAATGTCCATTGAACTTTTCCATATAAGTCCACAGACTGCAGTTTGTAACTGATGAGATGCACCGAAATGTGCTCAAAAGCTACGTTGTGCAAAAAACTGTTTCTGACTTCCCTGTTCAAATATGCCTAAGTGGCTTTTGCGCGTCATGACGTAACAGACAATGGCAACAAAGCGATTGAGGCGAACTCCGACCTCATTCATTGCAAAGCACAAAATGGAAACCGGTCACGTTGTTGACCCCACCAGCTCGTTTCAAATATTATTGCGCATTCTGAATCCGAAATTGTCTGCTTTCTCTGAGGTAATGCTAATTAATACTCACCGTCCGGTCCAGTGTGTGCATGAACTGTTGATTCACGCAGTTTGTCTGCCCTGAAACAGATGACAATCCTTGATTCATGAGAACCCAATCGTTGATTGTTTCTATTGTTGTTGCTATCCGTATATTCCATATATTCTGATAGTTTACGTTCGTGATTGAAGAGAGTAAACGAAATGTTACCATCTCCCGACGTATATCTTTTATCGTTATTGGTGAACTGGATCAAGGGAACGTAGTGTTTTTAAATAAATCAAATACGGCAAGATGACAACAAACTTCGATATTGAATCCACCAGATATACAAATACCCGGACTAACGGTTCACGTGAATATGAGCGAATGTAAAAGTCGCTTAATGGCGTAACCATTGAGAACAAGTTTTCACAAGCAAACAATGTAAGGTTTTAGTAATAGACTAAGATCAACGTTCGTGAGAGCGAAAAGCTGGCTCGACATCCATAACCAGACACAAAATTTCAAACGTCCAGTAGTCCTATACAATCGGCCTATATGTTCACTCCCATACCTCCGACCACTGGATTATATACGTGATTGGCTTTTGCGGTCACTACGAGAATTGTCTGGAGAATTATCCAGTAATTCAGCTGTTACGAACAAGCCCGTCTCAGTAAC
>LUCH01005192.1:0-15007 GCA_013368495.1 Paragonimus heterotremus | reverse complement strand
CCTGTTCGTGGTTCTTGCTACGATCCTAGGCAACAGCGCAAAGCATTTTTTTTATATCACTGATTTCCAGATAGTCAAACTCCAAATGATACGAAGTTGGACATCAGCTGTAAGATATCTGCACCAAATCTAGTACGAATGAAGTCAAACAGTTTGTGCGTCGTGTTTAACATGTTACTGATAAACAGATTGAGAATAACACAGCGTTACGAGGAAGTTGTAATGCTCTACGTTTCAACCATTCGAGAATTGTTGACAACACTTCTGAGGAAGGCCACCCGAAGTGACTGAAACGTAGACTATCACAACTTGCTCGTAACGTTGTGTTATTCTCAATCTGTTTATCAGTAACATGTTAAACACGACGCCCAAACTGTTTGACTACATTCGTACTAAATTTGGTGTGGATATCTTACAGCTAATGTCCAACTTCGTATCATTTGTAGTTTGACTATCTGGAAATCAATGATATAAAAAAATGCTTTGCGCTGTTGCCTAGGATCGTAGCAAGAACCACGAACAGGATAGATATGTGAGATTATGATTATGAGGTTATGATTAAATGCCTATCTGATAAAGTTTCAAAAGCAGCCCAAGGGGGAAATCTAAGAATCTCAGACGGAATGTCGTTCCATTGGTTGTTAACTTCGCAATAAAACGATTACTGTCGGAGGCGCGTCTGAGCTCACTCGGCCACTAGGGCAAGGAACTGCTGGACGAGTCTTAAGTCACAGGAGAAGTGTATATATACCAAGTTACCGCAGAGTCATTTGAATTCGAGTGGAGACTGATAAAAAGTTTCAAGTCCTGGTTCAGACTTCACTAGCCGCAAGCCAGCTTGTTAATTGTGCACTGAACTCGCTCGATGTTGACATATCTTTTTATTAGCTATTATACACCAGTTCGATAGCGAACTCAGGTAGCGGTTATATCTTAGCCATTTGCAACGTTTGAAACTGTTATGTTCATGGAGGAGAGAGTGTGTTTTAACATCCAAGTAGTGGCGGACTTCATTTTGCAGCCTTCTCGTAACAACGAGTGAGAGACAATTTAACCGACATCCAGATAACTAGATTTTCCTTAAAATCGGTGTTTATTTTGTTCAATTATCTAGTGCCGCTGATGTTCGCAAAGGCACTTCGAAAGTCAAATCGAACGGCATGCGTATACATCCACTGTTACCTAGGGAAGGCAATAAATACTCAGATCAAAGCTTAATCACGTCAGAATCGATCTGAACAGCAGTGGGATCACCAAGATTTCACTTTTCCGGTTTACTAATTCGAAGGAGATTTTTGCCGGAAGTAACATCCGGGAGATCATTGATGCGAAAATGCTATAATAGAGGACCAATCATTGTCTCAGAAGATCCTATGCAGAAGTCAGGGGGAGGTAAAGGTTGAAGGTTTGACCAGGTTTGAACGTGCAAGTAGCAGGAAAGTAGGTGATCTAACAGAGAATCTACACCCGGATGTCACATTCTTCCGGTTTGTGTTCAAGAGAACCACGTGGAACACGCTAGAAGGCCTTGATACGATCTGAGGAGATAGTACTTGCGAGTAGACCACTATATTTGACTTTCCTTAGGCTATCCATAAAGGTGAGTATATTTATTACGCACGAACGACAAGGAAAGGAGACTGACGATAAAACTAAAAACCATCCACCGAGAGTTATCTGAGGGTGGTACGTTTTAACAAGCGCTCCAGTATTTTGCACAGCATGCTAGTAAAGCTGATTAACAAGTAGTTGCCGTAGAAGTGCTGATCAACTGTCTTGAATATAACTTTGCCCGTGACCTCTTTGTGCGAGGTACAGAATGTCACGAACATTTATTTGAACATTTTTAACAATCGCCAGGCCACCAAAGCCGGCTGCTGCTTTCCCTCTAGGTTATTCCACCCTTAAATTGTTCATTTTCTGCGTCTTGGTGGATGCAGGCAAATATTTTTTAGTAACAACTAACCCGAGGTCTTTAAAGTGATGAATAACCCTAACAATGCTAGTGGCACCCTTACGCGGTCCCTGCACTGGATCCTGGCTTTTCGTGGTGTTCAGAAGATGATATTTCTTATAGTTCCGCGTTGGTTTTACTTTAGGGCCAGAGTAGCCTTAGGTTTCTCCTTCTCATCAGCCAGTAGATCGTTTTTCACTCAATTCTTCATTTATGCCACCAACTTTAATTTTACATCGAACTAGGCTAGAAATGAAACCACTACTAACAGGAACAACATACTTTACACAAAACAAAGTGGTTCACATTTGTCCGTGTATGTGATCTTACTTACAATAGTTCTACTTTAAATGCAAAATTATATGTGACCCACATAAAAGCAAATACAGCTACTACTAAGTTCTACTGGAGAACAAATGACCCATCACTTTGATCACAATTTGCTTTATTATTACCTTTTCCGAACCTCATCATCTTCCTGCAATTTCTCGCTATTTCCTGCCCATTGCTCTCACAAACAAACTTGATATCACACATTGTGTAAGGTTAGATCAGTGGAACTCCCTTTAGAGTTTATTGCCCTCAAGACATAAACCATTATGGTGGATAAACGTTCTAGTGAGTGGTATAAATTATCACAATGTCATACAGTGTTAGAGTTGGTTGTATCGTTATAGCAGTCGGCAGTCCTTATTTTCTATGCTTTTGTAATTTGGATCTACTGTCCACGTGCTTTTTGAATTCGAACTGTTGTAAGAACAGTACTGTGGTCTTCAGCAAATTACGTCAATAAATTGCGCCGGTGTGGACAAGACACCGCTTATCCTGGTCACAGTGCTCATCTTCTTCGCAATACTTACCAGCCACACAATGTGAAGCGGTTACATACCAAATTCGTCTACAAATGTTACCGTATGAATAAAAAATGGCTAAGTTTTTGTTCACGTATTCGTACTGAGTGAATCCCAGTGAATTGATTCAAAGACGAGTGTAGGTTGGTTCAGGGGTGTACATTTTAACTGGTTGCAATGCAATTCATCAAACGCTTTCAGATAAATATAACCAGTACATCAACTTTGGATATGCCAATGTTACCGAATACTTCCATTTAGAATGAAGGGTATAGTACTGTTCACTTTCTCACACCGATGCATTTGATTACGCAGGCTTCAACATACCCTCGCCCATCACCTTCAATTCCGTGATAGAAGTCGTTAGGCTTTGCATATGTTTTGTTCAGATGTTGGCTGAGCGTGTCATGAGTCGCCACGTTATTCAACCGTATAGTTTTCCGCAGTTGCCAACGCAGCGTAAGATAAGACAGACACTATGTGGGAGCATTCTGGACGAAGGTAGCATAAAAAGTTCATCGCACCTTACCGTTTAATGA
Source organism: Paragonimus heterotremus (assembly GCA_013368495.1). Classification (NCBI taxonomy): domain Eukaryota; kingdom Metazoa; phylum Platyhelminthes; class Trematoda; order Plagiorchiida; family Troglotrematidae; genus Paragonimus; species Paragonimus heterotremus. The sequence continues at coordinate 11,663 of LUCH01005192.1, read as the reverse complement.
TGTACGTATGAAAGTAAGTAATCCTTGAATTTCTTTCAACGTAATTTTAGCTTGGTCTTTTGCACGTGGAGACATGATTACAATACGAGCTGTATAAAGGTTCATCCGGACTGTGAAACTACTTAGCAATAAAAGAGTTTGAAGAGAAATTTCAAGTTTAGGCGACGTGTAAAAACGTTCAATGGCCGCTTACAGAGAAAGTGAAACAATTGACTGCTGTGTGCTGCAGTTGTTCATTTTTGGGAACGTTCACCGTTGTCCCCACAAAAAAAAACATGACGGTCAGGTGGCCTGCGAACAAACGAGAAGCTCCTATATCGTGTATATGTCTTTAATTTGTAGTTCTATGGTAATGCGTTTCTCCAATACGTAAAACTCTTATGAGGTATAACGAAACTCAACTTCAAGGGCCTATTCTGAATCAACGGATCCTGACGATAGAAAGACTAGTCAGCTCCAATTCTAGGGAAAGTCACGTTTAAGACAGTACGACATTTGTTAGTAGATTTGTTGGCTGATGGGATATGCCTCATAGATTGGCGTACAGAATCACCACCGCAGCTGACGTTACATTTCTGATCCATATTTTGGTTATCTGGTCAGTTACCGTTGTTCGTAAATAGAAAATAAGGACACTGTCGACAAACGGTATCAATACCATTGGGGCCTAGATAAAGGGAAATTTGTGAAAACAGAGAGGAAGGGTAAACCAAAAATACCCATTTCATAGTTCTCAGATCAACTTGGAGGACGTGGATAGCTAATAGTGACCGAGCCTGTGATTGAACTCGTTCTTTATTGTAGTGAACGCCACTTTCGTTGGTTACTTATTTCAGACGCCCACGACTCTACTAAAAATACGTGGACATTAATAGTTCGCTTGGCAAGGGTTTCTAGGATGTCAGCTGAATATACGTCTGATATTGTTGGCATGATGCTGCACATCGATATCAAACAAACCTTTGAGCGTTTCGAAAAGTCTAGTTTGATTAACTGTTGCATGTTTCTCCTCTGGAACAAAAAGAATAATCTAAACGCCTATATCTATCGGGATAGTTCACACCCTTGAGTTTCAAATATATAATAGGGTTTTTAATTTAAGCTTGTACACAATATTCGAGATGAAACTGCATTAACTTCCTGGAGAAAGATGATGAAACCTTTCACTCTCAAAAAACCACAACTTCCTGAACCTGGTATGGTACGCTACTGGTCTTTTGAACTGCAGATGTAATTTGATTATATAGTTTGAAGTTGGAAGCCGTCTGTATTCCGAAGTTCCTAGTTTTCCAAATTCACTGTACCTCAGTGGAATCTGTCAGCTCTTCCGTTTGTTTATAGCCAGCCTCTGGCAACTGCTTCCATTTTCATACCACACGTTATACCTCCTGTACTGATAAACACAGATTCATCCCTTCTAGATCGTCTTGCATGGCCCGGTTGTTGGGATAGTCTATCAACTTCACGTTTTCACCTAAAATATTACACTTACCGAACAATCACTGCGCAATCGTCAATATAAATGGGAAAAATTAGAAGTCTTCTAACGAAATATTGAACAGCTACACTCCTGCTGGCTGGTGAGTGCGACTGAGCGCTTTTTACTTGAAGGTATGGCTTTTTATCATGAATTTAGGTCGTCTGTCAGTCGAAAATCATTAAGGACAAACCGAAAGCTTGAAGCTTGATTTCTGAAAGCCGGTTATTCACTAACTTGTTAGCTTTATCAGAGACTAGGTTTCCTAGTTCGACTTTGTATGTCCTATCGAGCCTTATTGTGGCTTACTGAAAAAAAGATAACAGGTCTATAGGATGAAGCCATTTTTTTGCAAGGTTATGCTGATGGGTCGTTAGAAGTACACATTGAGTGATATGCTGCACAATCTTGCAGTGACTACTTTTACAGCCAGTTTCACAAGGGCCGGCTTGAGACCGACAAGCCTATAGTCCGTCAGGTTTTCCCTGTTGCATCTCTCAGTTGTATAGGTAACAACGTTCTAATTGTCCACGATGCGTTAAACAAACGGTCTTGAGGTTTGGTTAGGATTTCAGTTAGATGTTGCAAAAACGCAGGGTATACATCATGCGGTCCCTTCACCCTACGGATGTATAGCCCAGTGAACTGCTGTTTGAGGTACTGCATTGTGGTGTGTAGGTTTGCTAGAAATGGACAGCTTAGGATGTACTGTCACCAACGTACATTTTCTGGATTCCCAATAAGTTGTGGTAAATCTTTAGTTTTACATTTGTTCGTTTTGCAGCTTGCCCATGTGGGCCTAAAGGCCTTATTTTTGAACACGGTTGTCAGCCCTCTCGATTAATTTATATTCCGGGTAGTGTTGATCACATGCGATGTAGAAGCTTCTCCAAGGGAATTTCTTTTTGGCTTCGACCTTACTCGTCACTGTTAATCACAGTAGCATTACCATTGGGACACTATCATCGACGATCGCTTGGAACTCACCTCTAATCCTTATCCAGATGTTCCTAAGACGAGTGTTATTCTGTCATTCTCTCCGTTTATAAAATCACTCACTTTAGTTAGCCCTGCACGAATGTGGTAACGACCGCACTATACTAATTAGGAGTAGTCAGACGGAGGCGTACATTGGATTGCACTTAAGCAAAAAATGGTGTTTTCAGTACATCGACGTGACATCGACAGGTTGGGCGTCCCGGAATTCTCATGTGCAAATGTGTGTTGGTATTCGACGTGGTATTGAAGCCTAACCCCTTGTGTCGATTTTCCGAATAAACAATCCATCTGCCACTTACGTTTTTAGCTAACAATTCTAGTGTCTTACGGCGCATCCGACGTAATGTTTTCGGAGACTTGGACCATTCGTTGTAATTACTAACCTTAAAAGACTGTCATCCGTCTTTCACAAAGAACACCGAACTCTATAGTGTGAATGTTGTTAGGACAACTAGCGGCGTTACTGAGCACAGTCGATGTCTGTCCGGTTGTCCGTCGAGTTTGCAGGTTTAAATATCGAATTGGGTTCCAGAATGGATAGAACTGTTTGGATGAATTATTAAATCCCATCCATTCTGGAACCTAATTCAATATTTAAATCTGAAAACTCGACAGATAACCGGACAGACATTGACTGTGCATATATATATATATATATATATATATATATATAACTGTGAATCTTTGAAAATGACTCCAGTTGTCGGACACAGTTATGTCGTTACATTGACTGAACAGTTTCGAGTAAAGTAAAGTGAATTTAACGTTCTGAAATCTACCTACGAACGGCGGGGTAAAGTCATGAATTGCACAGTGTTTCACCCGATTTTTTACGGTTTCACTCCCCTAGCCTGAGGACTTCAACCGTGGCACATAAACCGAATCCATTTTGCAGTACGACTACAGAGCAAAGGAATATGTTACATCCTAATGGAGACGGTGGATGTGATGTTCCAACATCATCCGGTGATACTTTGGAAAAAGACGTGGATGCTGGTATTGCGCTGCAGTTTGCTGTAATCTTTTCGTTCTGTATAACAGGTTCTTCTGGAATTACCCCGAATAAACAGGCAGCTGCTTATGCACTTCGAATAGACAAGCGCAAAAAACGACAAGCTCTGCAGCAGATCCTTTCTGCTAGGCAGCAGAAAATTTATGAACAACAGTGTGAAATCGAACAGCTGCGTCGACGAATACGCGAGGTTTGTAATGACAATAAATTTTTACGCGAGCAAAATTATTGGCAGGCTAAAGCTCTGGAAAAAGTGAGTAACTCACTTGTATGTTGGTATTACTGAACTTTATAGCAAACTTCAACGTTAGATGTGCTGTAACTGCTGAGGTTGTAGTACACGTAAGGTCGTTTGTTTTGTATTCAAGCACTGTGTTTTAGTATTTTCACATAACTAGCGTTATAAGCGCTAGTAATTCGGTGGAGTTCAATGTGTGGTATGAATGATTTTTACATAATTCGTACGCGTTAAACACAATCGAATTTAATAAAGACATAGGTTTGCTTCAGATCAGATCAAATTGCAAACGCCTATCAACACATTAGTGGTGAGCTCTGATTCCCCGAGTAGGCCTATTACATTCATGATATTTTTCTGCAGAGGAAACCTAGTAGCTCAACGAAGGCCAATTTGAATAAGCAGCGTAAACGTTATTTTATCACCTTTCAATTGTTCTAATTTTGTGTTTTCCCATGTGAAACCAGGAATTAATCTTCCTTGATGTTCGTCACGATAAGCTTGTTTTTAAGTAACTTGTAATTCATGATACGATAATTCCCAGTTGTTGTGACCTCCGTGAGCTTTCGGAACATAAAATCGTCTTCAATATATATACATACAACACAAAACGGTCGTTTGAAGCTAAGAGCGTGTCACAATATATGTCGAGAAAAGATTGTAGGCTGCTCAAGGAAAAAAGTAGAAACGTGGAAACAAAGGTAAAACATTACACAGTACATTATAGTGTGTTCATAATACGAGCGCTACTGACTTCGATTCCTTGCCATCTCAGATGGTGTCCTCAGGAAGTCAGCATAACGCCCGTGTCACTTTTCTGTGTCTTGTGCAGTACTTATGCATCAGACAGATACCTGGTCGGAACTGCAAGTCTTGGGAGTTGCTTTCGATACACATCCTATATTTTGACTAAATCGAATAGTACTCTTCGCTTCGTCTGGAAAGACTTATGGGAGTAAAATATTGAGCCAAATATTTAGGATGCTATTTTATTTTCTGTTGTATCTTGTACTATTCGTAGACGTTTTTACTCACTGACACAGAGAACATAAGAAAAATATAAACTTGACGTGGCAAATGATGGAGGGGTGTCAGTGAGATATCCATCGCCGATAGCATTCTCATTCCAATTTGTGTAAGGGGCTCGTCTTAGACATTGTGCTTGAAGACATTAGGCAAGATCAGGGCTTTCTGAGCCCACTGATGCGACAGAACTATCGCAGAAGCGAAACATTCAATGAAGTAGGGTGGTGGAAACTATAAAGGTTGAAGGTTGGCTATTGTCTTGCGTAAACCCTCTGTTTGTCCGTTTGTTTATACCATTAAGCGGTTACAGTCTCTTCAGTTCTCTTTCTTGGATTAGCAAAATAAGATAAATTTTGTGAATTTATTGTTACTGATCGCTGACATCGGTGACTGTGGTTTTGCTGACACTTATGAAATTGCATAGAAAACGTTAGGCTCGCTGTTCGTTCACAAATGGCTGTGAAATGAGACATTGTGTGTACACCAAGATCTAACAGTTTTTATGTCAAAACATAAGCAAAAATTACGTTCAGTTTGTCTGTAATTATCCGAGTTATTAATTTGGGCCACTCGTTATTTTAATCTTACGGACTGTTTAAACAACAATCCATGCACTTTTGTTCGACTGTCCACAATGGTGGAACGGTATTCGTCGACCTGAATAAACCTGCCAAGTTATCAGCCAAATGCTTTTTCCAGAAAGGGTCCCAATTTCTGCAATAAGTAGAGACACCTTTATAGAATAGATCCAGTTGCGAAAAATGTAGACTTCGGATGGATTCTGACCAGCGACAGAAACAGCATGCCCAGACTCTGAAGGTGCTCTACCACCTGAGCTGCGGAACCAGAAGTCTAAATTAGTAGCATTGCAACTCAGCTGGTAGAGCACTGGCCGCTTGTAGGCTGTTTCGAATCCAGCTGAAATTTAGATTTTCCACAATAAGTTCTCTGCTAAGATCGGTCAAGTATGCCACAGTACTAGCCAGTAAAGGTAGATGAACAATATAAAACACGTAATGCTTGAAATATCTGAACCTTCGCCAAATTCGAACCAGTTATGAAATCCGTATACCAATGCGGAACGTGAGCTCTACTATGCGCGCATGTTACACCTACCTAACCTTTTAACTACACAGTATGGACCGTACCAACCTTCACTCTGCAACCCGTAGCCGCATCTTCGACTAGTTACAGCGATAATTGCCGATATATTGAGTTATTTGATGAATTACGATTGCAATTACTGGCAATGGTTCAAATCCAGCCAAAACCTTGACTTTCCACAGGGATCATTTCTTCTTTCAATAAATCTGTCACATTTCACATTAACGACATAAGAAGTACTTAGGAGGAAATTAGAGATGGTTCTTTCTGTGAACTTTCTCCAATGTTGAGGAATGCTTCTCCACATAAAGAGACTAAGTTGTATTGATTGGCTGATTCTGAGGCTAGGACAAATAGTAAAGCTACCTTCAGCTTTCGTACACCTCAAAAACATCCTGGGTCTAGGTCGAACTCCGAGTTATTCAAAAAGGATCAAGTGTCAAAGTCGTTCTTAAAAGAAATCTGGAAAAAACAAACCAACTTCGTGTGACATGGACAACAAAGGAAAAGATGCCCGTTGGAAAGTTTGATCTACGTAACTAAACAGGTTTTAATTATCGGACATGCAATTGACTGTGAGAGTTAGCTTGATTGAAGACATCTCGTTTATTCAGAAACGCTTGAACAGCAAACTGAATGAGGTAACAAAAGCCACCAGCATGGGAAACAGGGCAGGTGGTTCGGAAATGCGGTCTCCTGCACAACGTACCTGGCTGTATTACCGCATGGTTTCTTTATAATTGATTGGGTTGTGGTGCGAGTAAATCAGGACTCGGATAGCTAGACTTGTTCTGCTATTGTCCAACACTCTCCGGAGTTTACAAACAACACTCGCCAGTTAAATCGCCATCCATCAATGGCCGGTTTTCTCGATAATGGAGGTGCATTCGATTCAGTGGGTCGATCTACACGTTCAGAGTCACTTAGTTGCCGAACAGGACGCAATTTTGCGTTCTGTTGATTACTTACGAACGCGATTTGTCGCCTCAAGTTGCATAGTGCTTCTACAAGATTGCCGTGGCTACGTATATATGATGTTGGATAATGAAGTTGTGGACAATTGTCAGGACCAACGGCAGCCAGAGGCATTTTGCTCACAGGTATGACTGGAAGATGAAAATGGTTATGAGACAATGAGCTGGCTCAGGAAAATGAGGTCTTTCGTCAAACAGTTGGCCACCATAGGTCGCGTATGTCTCCAGAACTGGAGCCATCGCGAATCCTATCGTCGATACCCTGAGACTTTAGGGTGGGATATAGGCCATTTGGGCTCAGTGGAATGAATGCTGTCGTTGTCTGACCGAGTTTTCTGTGAAGTAAATACAATGAATAATGCGGGATAGTGGAACCCGCTGGTGACACCTTACTTCCGTTTATAGCCTGGTTGTTTGTTTATAAGATATAGACAACTTGATGTCGAGTGTTTGACTATAGAAATAGTTATATTCAGTGACTAGTTCACTTCCCCTACCTTTCATTTTTTTGACCAGGGCGGACTTTGTTTCATGGGTTTTGTGACACCTAAGCATCAGTAAGAACCTCTGATACATTACTGTCCATGATGATGATGATGATGATGATGATGCTGTTTTATCATACCACTGTTTAGGTTGAACTGATAGACTTACTCAGTGAGTACTTGTAACGATTCCACATTTTATCAGTTATTACCCTGACCCCATGACCCCATCTAACCTGGCCACAAATACAAACCTTTCGGTTTTTCGTTCTGGGGTAATTTCGATTATTATTTTCGAGGCCACAGAAGTTGTCAGGTAAGCTTACATGAGAAAAATCGATTTGAATTACCAATGGATTTCCATCTTCCGCAGAACTACTAACGCTTACTTATTCATTTCATTTCAGTTAGACGGAAAGCATGCTGAGCTGCCACAACTGATAAACGGACATTTGGAGGAAATTCGTGTATTTCGCGAGCAAATTCGTAGGATGAAAGAGGTCCTCAAAGTTGAAAAGCAGCGTCGCCACGATGCTGAGAGTGCGAATGAGAAGGCTCTGTTTGAACTTAAACATTTAAGAAAATTGGCTGAAGAACAGAATTTACTGGAGCGGGAGGATCTAACAAGAACCATAGATAAACTACAATCAGAAACGAATGAACGAGGTCGACTGCTGCTAGTGAGTAAATGTAATAAAATAAAATTAATCAATTTTCTAATTTCTATGTATTATTCCATGCAAATGTAAAGAGTTTCGCCTCAAGAAATGCGGTGGTTGGAACCGCAAAAGCGGAACAGTTAAAGCGTGAACAGGGACTCAGTTGGTTGTAATGCAGGCACGCCATGGAATGCTACGTATGACACCAGTTTGTAACGTAAATCAGTGGTTTTGATGACTAGGCGATTGTAAACATGACAGATGTTATCTCGTCCTCTTTCACGGAAACGTAGAAGGTTGTTTACCCCGTAATTACATCACTCTTTGTTCTGGTATCATCGTTAGTTCTCACAGTTGCGCATAAAAGTGATAAACTTTGCTGTTTCATTCCTGTCTTCCTTTTCGTTTAGAGAATAAATTGTTTAAGGGTTTGTGGTTAAACAACGAAAAGGGATCAGATATGACGACGCAGCAAGTTAACAAGGTTAATGGAGTGCGCATGACCTGCATTGCACGTTGAATTAAGATACTCACTCATGATTTTCTTATGACTTGAGTAGACTGGGACGCTGGGTAATGCTAGTTGATTCTCAAAGGTATGCCTGCTGATTGGGGGCGTGGGGGTTTACAGTTCTCGCACAATGTGGCCACGACCACCGGTTTGGCAAGTGTGTTCTAATGTGGGTGGAACACAACGTTTTGTCCACGCTGTAACCTAACAGAATTGTACTACAGGTCCGTATAAAACTCTTCGGTGCAACAGAGTTCCGTTGTCACATAGGGTGTACTCTCACATAATTGCTCCACCTAGGAAGCGGCATTGATAGAACACTTGGATCTTATTTACTCCTTCATGACAGATGGTCCAAGTCATTGTGCACTAAGATAGGATGAGTCCTATGGACATCTTCTTAGCTTTTAGAACTTTTTAAAGATAGGTGAAGAGCACTGACAGTTGTCGAGTTTAGCGAACCAGTAATTGTATTTGATTAACTAACCTGTATCTCGTCATCGGTCCTACAAGATGACTCAATCGCACTAAATGCGATGGTTCACTGCCGAATGGTCACAACTGTATACTGCTCAAGAAAGAAAACAAGGAGGTAACTAGCCTTTTCGTACAGCGATATTGCATAACATGCATGTGAATAGTCCATATTCCGTTGACCATTTCAGTCATGTAACTAGTTGAAATGAATGGGCGCATTTGGTTCAGAAGAACTAAGTTCTCATCATAATTAATTGCAGTACACCAGGTGTTAACAATGCTGTTCAGCTCCCATACGGCCATTAAAAAAAATGACACGAACAGACAAATCTGGAGTGTTGACTCACGTAATTTGTCTGTCCTGGAACTGATGACAACCCTTGTTTCATGTACACTCGATCGTTGATTTTTTTTCATTGTTTCTATCCCCATGTCCTATATATTCCAGTGTGTTACGTTCGTGACTGAAGAGAGTAAACGAAATGCCAACATCTTGTGACTTATGTTTTCTATCGTTATTGGTGAAGAAACAATCGAAATAAAAGTGAGTATGGCGGCATCCATAAAACAACTCCATCACCAGCATCACTACCCCGCTTCATTGCACGTCTAGTTCACAGACGTCCTAATCAAACACTAGTTTCTTAAGCCTCACTGAACCCCATTGTCACTCATCTCTTAAGTAAAGTGATGTCGTGATACGGAAATATCGCGTAAAGTAAACGCATCCTTTTTGTGCTTTCGGAACCTTTCACCGTCAATTGAGCGTTTACATATGATGATTCGATAGTGCCTACTGTGAGGTCAATGGCGCAGTGGTAAACACGGTTGTCTCATAAAAGTGTGACCGAAGTGCTAGTCCTGGCAGTGGCAAGGATATGCACTACCGACGAGTTCTAATGAGTGCGAAACTCGAGTCTAGTGCTTCTTTTCGAAAGGGGCCGACTAGAAAGTCTATGGGAATGTGACAGCTGCGATCAATTGTGGGTAATGTTCAACTTGAAGGTAAGAAATAATTAACAAAACGTAATTTTGTTTGTGGAAAAATAAAACAAAAATACAACTTGCTGTAGCAATATGTCATATTTAGAGATTGTTTGTTTCTGTTGATGCTCACTGGGCACAGTTACGGAAGATTTATTCGCACATTTTGTGAGGAGACTGTAAGGTGCATTTGTTTTCCTATGTTGCTGGGTGCCCAACTATTTTGTTTAAGTAAACGAAAGTATCACACACTGTGATAGTGAAAAAATCCGAGTCAGAGGATGAACATTTTCAATAAGCATAAATGTTGACTGTTTATAATTTGTCATGAGATCGTTGCCTCCACATATTCTTAGTGAGAGGACAGTTGCAATACTTATCGCGGCAAAGCTCAAGAATCAGTCTGTAAGCATGCACAGTTGTTCTTGAAACGGGCACACACAACATATGAGACACCGATGCATTGATAAGGTCACCACCAGACATGACCACCAAACAGCCTAGGAGAAAACATGTACCGGAGTTTTGACATCACTTGAATGGATCAATAATCAGTCGGTGGATAAAAATTCATCTTGGTCTTGAACGGGAACAGTAAACGAAAGATAGTCATTTCAAATTCAACTAAGCCAAGAAGAGCAAAGTTTAGTGAATATAGAATGGTACTCTTTCGCTTATCAATCAGATTAGCTTCGCTATATTATGGGCCGCAAACAGAGCTTGAGGGGCAAGTTTCTATAAGGTCCAGTTCCATAGATAAGGAACGGTAAAGTTGGATAGCATCAACTAATTCTAAGCAGTGTAAATGTAGAGTCTTTCGAAAGGGCGACAAACGCAACAAAGACGATTCTGTAGTTAAACTGGACATTTGTGCTGGACCTCTTTACAACAAACATACAGGGGAAATGACAAGATCAGTCTAGTCTGAATTATGGCAGTATAAAGAGATCGTGAACATATCCAAAGTTGCTTAACGTAAAGGGAGATTTATTTTTAACGGATGTCACAGCGGAAACCTGAACTGTGAATTGGGTGGCAATTTAGTTTGAATGGTGTTGATGAGCAGAGCTGGTACCAGTATTGTTTTCAAACTGGATGGAGCGCCCTTCCCTAATGGTTTTAATGGTTGGCGATTACTGATAACTTTGAAAGTGGTTCGAACAATCAGTGTGTAAGTTGCCTATTTCTGGATGTTGAACAAAAAGCTGATCATTGTATCAACAGAGTACACATATTTTGCCACCGCACATCAAATCAGAAACTCAGGACAAACCGATTTACAAAAAAACAGACTAAGTGCCTATCTTCCTATCTGCCTATCTGATAGATTGAATTCATGTTAACAGTAGAATCTGTGCCGTCTGCTTGGCAGGTCCTAATAAAGCCAGCATCAGATGCAAAATTTTCAAAAATATTTTCATTATGTCTGCTTATGCTCTAACTGATTGTAGTGACACCGGCGTCAAGGACGCCTTTTATTCAGATCTGGCCGCTCTCGTTCGGTTAACACTTGGTTCTGGTATAGTCATTCTGGCCAGAGATATGAGCGCCCAGGTCGGCCGTTTTGAAAAAGTCGAGTTTCGTTCAGGTGGCAGGTTTTGGATAGAATTACTTCGCTCGGATAATGGCAGACGGCTGTTACAGATGTGCTCTGAGTATAAGCTATTTTTAACTAGCACTAGTGTTGTATGACAGGCAGTTTCGGTGTGAGTAGTAT